>OVBI01000785.1:0-53198 GCA_900406495.1 Sisymbrium altissimum
TGTTTATAACAAAACTTTATAATTATTAGTTTTATTTAGTTATTTTATATATTTTTGATTCAAATTAGTTTCTGGTCATAATTATTTAAATATGTATTTTGTATTTTAATTTTTGATAATTTAAATTAATAGTTACACAATTAGTGTTTTTTTTGTTTTCATTTAAAATTTTTAATAAAACGAAGCATAAATCAGTCTAAATATAATTATTTTGTAGTACTTAATAATAAAATGTCATTGTCTCAGTGACGATAGTCTATTCCTTATATCCCTCCCACCCGAGTTCGAACCTAGAGTGTTACTACTATTTACTTTTGGTCAATAAATTCAAAACGACGTCGTTTTATGTTTAACGGATTAATTAAACGCCTTCTAACGATTCTGTTAAATGAGATAACGGTGTGCTAATTTGACCGAATCAACTATAAGTTTGTTGGTTTTTATCAAAATCAATACAAGTTGAGGTATTTTTTGGCCAGCAATTTAATCCGGGCATTTTTTGGCCAAAACTGAAAAGTTTAGGTATTATATGGCAATTTCCCCGTTTATTAACTATACAACACCGAAGTTATAAAGAAGCATCATGTTATCTTCCAATCTTCCAACCACGAGCCACAAGAAAACCTCATCAACTTGGTCAAAGATCAATGACTGCCGTCGGACGCCTCAAACTTACTTTCATTTATCTACGTCGCGAACTATAATTATAATATCCAAAAGTCTCTTGATACTTGTTCAATCACTGAAAAATTTAAGCCAATCATTCATAAATAGAAATCATATCGTACAAAGAAGGATGAATACTATCCAAACTATCAATATCAACTAAGTTTTAGTTATATGTGTTACACATTATTTAGACGAGATCTAGTGATGGTATATGTATATATTTTATAAGTTAACCTATAGTTCATAAGATTTTGATAATACTTAAAAGTTTTATTTTCATTATATTCCCAGTAGTTTATTGGGATTATCCAGTTATAATCACTTTTTTTTTTAATAGATTCTGTTTTTTTTTTGGTATAATTTTTTCTGATATTCATCAATATTTCATTAATATAACAAAGTTTAAATTAATTACAATTACTTCATATGAATTTATAAATCAAGACACGTTTATTTTAAACCAATATCGTGCATTATACAATTTATAAATCGTTAGGCAGTAATGATAGTAACTAATACGCATATAAATAGAAACTAATAAGATAAAACATTTCTATCATAGAAGTATCTTCTTTGACACAAAGATGGGTAGCTACCTTAAGAAAAATGTATTTTAATATAAAGATGGGTAGATATCTTAAGAAAAATGCGGTCTAATCCAACATTTCTTTTTTTGGTTGAGAAAAACGAAAGAAAAAGATATCAAGCATTTGTTTACTCGTTTGGACCACGCTCTGTGCGTCTTGCAACTGCCTTCGCCTACAGGCTACAGCTTTTATGAGATAGTTATGTTTCTATGTAAGACCATCTGAAGAAAAATATACATGTAAAGCAAAAAAGGAAAAGGAAAATAAAGAAAGAAAGAAAGAAAAAGAATCTGGTTTTCTTTTGTCTTCCAACAAGCTCAAACGAACCTCTCTCCTCATTTACACGAGTTTAATGTTTATTTGCTTAACTTATTATGTCAGAGGTACAAAGATGACTCTAATGAAAAGGCTACACGAAAAAACCCAAAAACAACCAAATTAAAAACATTACCATATATTTCTCTTTTTGCTTCTGCTTGGGGAAATGATGAACAATCTTCTCAGCCATCGTGATGGACCAGACTTCTCTGAGTTTGTTGAAGTTGACCCTACTGGAAGATATGGAAGAGTAAATTTCTCTCTCTCATCTGTAAATCTCAATAAATTGATTTATCTTTTTGTTTTTCTTAAAGGTTTTAGTGTGTTCTTGTTGTTGCAGTACAATGAAGTTTTGGGTAAAGGATCTTCAAAGACTGTGTAAGAATCCAATCTCTCTCTCTCTCTCTCTGTTAGATATCTTATTCTTTTCATTTCTCGAACATAAATTCTTGTTCTTACATTTCGCTGAATTTGTTGTTGGGAGTTTCCTGCCTACCAAAACCTGCTCTTTCTTATTTTCTTTTCATTTTCAAGTTATCTCAGTAAAGTTTTTGATTGTATTTTTCGTTCCCTAATCCATATATTCATTTAGATTTTTGGGTGTTAAAAGGTGGTCGACTCGTGATTGAGTCTTAATGATTTATCATTTCAAAGAAAGGCTGTACCTTATTTCTGTGTCCTTTAATGACTTACCCACTTGGTAAATTTTTTTTTAGCACAATATAGGAAAATAATCCACTTTGCTCTGTTGGCTTAAACCACTTTAGTGTTTCTGCATAAACCAAAAGGCATCTTGATCATAGATAAAAAAGAAGAAGAGAAAGTGGCTTTAATGAATCTGAAATAGACAAAATCATTTTTTGTGGTTCCATTATTTGGATTTGCAGTTACAGAGGATTTGATGAGTATGAAGGTATAGAAGTAGCATGGAACCAAGTAAAGCTCTATGATTTCTTGCAGAGTCCTCAGGAACTGGAGAGGCTCTACTGTGAGATCCATCTCCTCAAAACACTAAAACACAAGAGCATCATGAAATTCTACACTTCATGGGTCGATACTGAGAATCGAAACATTAACTTCATCACTGAAATGTTCACTTCTGGTACCCTGAGACAGTAAGCTCTCTCTGTCTATCTATCTCATATCTAAATTATGTTCTCTTGATTACTTAATCATAATCAAACATGAAACATCAAAATTGTTGTCATTGGTTCATAAAATCTGGTGAATGTAGGTATAGGCTAAAGCACAAGAGAGTGAACATAAGAGCAGTGAAAAATTGGTGTAGGCAGATCTTGAGAGGCTTAAACTATCTTCATACCCATGACCCTCCTGTGATTCATAGAGATCTCAAGTGTGATAACATTTTCGTTAATGGGAACCAAGGACAAGTCAAGATAGGGGATCTTGGTCTTGCTGCTATCTTACAAAACTCTCACGCTGTTCATTGTGTTGGTATTGCATAATATGTTCTCTGCTTTTGGTTTGCTGAGTTCGTAATTGGTTTGTGTCACTGAAAGTTTTTTATTGCCTTCTTAGGGACACCAGAGTTCATGGCTCCTGAAATTTATGAAGAAGAATATAACGAATTAGTCGACATTTACTCGTTCGGGATGTGCGTTTTGGAAATGGTAACGTTTGATTACCCCTACAGCGAATGTACTCATCCTGCTCAGATTTACAAGAGAGTTATATCGGTGAGAATTAATCCGCTATTACCGGGATTCTAAGCTTATTCTACCACAAGATTTTATTTTGAGTTTTAAGACTTGTTAAATTCTGTTTCTCAGGGTAAGAAACCAGACTCATTAGACAAGGTGAAGGACCGCGAGGTTAGAGGCTTTATAGAGAAATGCTTGGCCAGTGCGTCACTTAGGCTCTCAGCTCGTGAGCTACTAGATGACCATTTTCTTTGTATCGATGAAGGTGAATCCAATTTGAGACACGTGGAGAGCGAAAGGGGTCAGATGATTGACTATTACTTTAATGACCAAACCAACTCTTTTGATCATCCTCACTACTCAAACGGTTACTACAGTGACATTAGTCGAAACCAATGGGCTTACAGTGGAGATGAGAGGGTGGATTCACACGGAATAGAAGTCTTAGAGTTTCAAAACAGTGATCATGAAGAAGCAGAAGAAGACAATACAAAGTTTGACAATGTCCATATAAGCATAAAAGGGAAGAGAAGAGACAATGGTGATGGACTGTTCCTGCGACTCAGAATCGCCGACAAGGAAGGTTTGTGACACTCTATTCAATTCCGTTCCTCCTCCCAAAATCAGATTTTACAGTTCTCAAGTCGAGAAGACTGAAGACACAACCCTTTTCGGTTCTAAAAGTTCCATGTTTCAGACCATAAAAACTTACCTTCCATTTCCAATTTTGCAGGGCTTGTGAGAAACATATACTTCCCTTTCGACATCGAAACCGACACAGCAATTAGCGTTGCAAGAGAGATGGTGGAAGAGCTGGAGATGGACGATCGCGACGTGACAAAGATAGCCAACATGATCGATGGAGAGATTGTTTCTCTGGTTCCCAATTGGAGATCAGGCCTCGAGTTTGAGAGCATCTACTGCAACTGCGCCTCGAGCCGCCCAGCTATAGACTTCAACGTGAGGCACTGTTGCAGAAACAGGTGTGGGGAGAAGCACGGACGGTTTGAGGAGATCACTTCGGGACTAAACCACTCTGACGAAGAAGAGGCGTTTTCTTGTAGGTCAAGTTCCGTGACACACTAACTATATATGTGGTCAACAGATGAAAAACTGAAGTACGGGAGATCGAAGGACGAAAAAAGCTGGATCTAGCGGGAGGAGATGGCAGACGATAAGAAATATCGACGTTTGGGAAAGCTTTACTCCCAAGAAAGAAAAACTAGAGGACATTTTTCGCTTCCTGTTGATATGTATATGCTTTTCATAAGTTTTTTTTATTAGTAATGTATAGAAATATTTACAGTAATATTGACAAACAAACAAAAATTCACAGTAATTATTTAACTCATAAGCCCTGATTTACCGATACATTTTTGCATTTTTTTCCCCAATAATCGAGGGATATTGAGCGGAAATTCAAAGTATAATTAAAAATTAAAATCGTATTAAAATGATTAACAACAGTAATCGTAAATATTTTTCAAGATTAGTCATTCAACCATTAGACTACTAGAAATTAGTTCCAATGCCTTCTGTTTATTTTGTAGTTAGCATGGATTAACTAACAGTCAGAAAAATTAAAATCAAGTAAACAAAGCGATGCTACCAGAATGCAAGTTCATTTACGACCCAAAAGAGAAGTTCAGTTTATCCCCAATGGGCTTTACCATCCGTTTTTATCTATAACTTGATTAGGCCCGCTAGAAAAAATGTGGCCCATGAAAAAATTAGAACCAGTAAGAAAAAGAAACCCTAAAAACGTGAAAGTGAGAGCTATATATAATCAGCTAGGGTTTTTAATTGCTGCTTCTCTTTCTTCAAAGGCCGCTGCGAGAGAAATTTCGTCGATTTTCACAACCGGAGAGCTCAGTCTGATCTCGGAGGAATCGCAGCCATGTCGGAGAAAGCAGTCACAATCAGGACCAGGAAGTTCATGACCAACAGGCTTCTCGCCAGGAAGCAGTTTGTGAGTTCCAGTTCTTACACTGCATCTTTCTGTCTCTATGTTTCATATTAGCTGTCAGTGTAGCCACTTCGCCGTGAAATGGTGATGAACAATAGGGAGATGGAAAAATCTTAAGTTCAGCTGATTCATAGGAAGATTTCTTCTGTTTTTCCCCTAAGAGATTTGATTTGATTTTTTTGTTTTACTTTTGGTTCTTAAGTGGTTAATACGAGGAAGTAACTCTTATGACAACTTTGATTGTTTCTGATTTATTATATGATTGGTTTTGATGTTACATTTGATCCCACTGTTCGAAATTGGGCAACTCGGTTTTTAACAATTATTGAACTTTTGTGAAACACATTAAAGCTAGTAATATTTTGATTTTTCCTCCAATTTTTATTGTTCATAAGATTATGTACCAATTAGTGAGTGTGGTTTATGAATGTAGGTTATTGATGTTCTTCACCCAGGAAGAGCCAATGTCTCAAAGGTATGCTCTTTACGTCCGTGGTCGTGTTTATTACTATCAAACTATTTAGCTATATGCAATCTTCATTCTTTTTTTTTTCTAATTGTTACTTTCTTTATTGGACTATTCTTGAAGGCTGAGCTCAAGGAGAAGTTGGCAAGGATGTACGAGGTTAAGGACCCGAATGCTATCTTTGTTTTCAAATTCAGAACCCACTTTGGAGGTGGTAAATCTTCTGGATTTGGTTTGATCTACGACAATGTCGAGAGTGCAAAGAAATTCGAGCCTAAGTACAGGCTGATCAGGGTAATTCCTGTTTCCCGTTCTCCTTATTTAGTCTAGCCGCAATCTTAGTGCTTTGATTTTGCGTATCTTGCTATGAGACTATGGTGGTGTTACTGTAAAAAAATGTGACAATACAGAGTCCATAACACTTTTTTGAATTTTTATAGAAGTTAGGCCTCTCTGCGATTTCATTCTAAAATTTTTCCTGTTGTGATTGACAGAACGGACTTGACACCAAGATCGAGAGATCAAGGAAACAGATGAAGGAGAGGAAGAACAGGGCGAAGAAAATCCGTGGTGTTAAGAAGGTGAGCGACCGTAGCTAACTCTATCCTACATTTGCAATTATTCGTTTCGTTTTTGTTTTTGACTTAGTCGTGTTTGTGTGTATAGACCAAGGCTGGTGACCCCAAGAAGAAGTGAGGAGGTGTTGAAGAGAGCAGCAGCAATGTGGGATTTATTCTGCATCATTCCTTCTTTATGGCCATGTTTGCTATTAGACCTCTTCTAATTACATCTCAATTTTGTGCTTCTCTCATTGTCACACTCGTTCTGTCTCGGTTTGGATTATGCTTTAAGCGCTAGAGAACCATGTGCTAAGATTTTGTTGAATACATTTATTTTAATCCTTGCTTCCTCTTAAAAATCTTTTGGTAATTAGACCAGCGTAGTTTGCTCCGTAGGAGCGATGTTAATTTTAACTGCTTCTGCGATTTACAACTTAGAGATGCATTCCAGCTAGAGATATATGATGTTCTTCTAATGCGTAACATTACGCATCAATAAAAATTCTGAAAATCGAATTACCCAAGATAGATCGAACATTTAGGTTCTCTGTGTGTTCTTATCCGTCGAGCGAAAACATTAGTGTTTGCTTCCTTGCGTATAAACAAACAGCTGATGTTACATATTTGACCAGCTAACTTCGGAAATATCATATTGGCAAATGATAAACTATGGTGACACCAGTGTGCGACAAGTATGATTAGCGATCATATATGATTTAGGATCTCGACAAGTATGACTTTGGTGAACTGTCACTCAAAGGGAAGTAAGTGCTTCTGCTTCAAGCGGTTTTGAAATAGGTTAAAAAGAACACTCTTTATTTAGACTCTAAAGTACTCAGCAACTAAAGTTGTCCTTATTATTGATAAAAAAAAAAAAAAAAATCTTTTGGCTTTTAAATTGTAACAGTTGTATCTTCTTTTCTTTATGAGATATATCGCCGAAAGAGTGCAATAAAATACGTAAAATACTTGAAAAATGTCATTGCTTTCTTTCATCGGATTCTTATTCCAGTTTATACGAAATTAAAAAACTGAAATTTCGTCATGTGTTAAATACGTTAAGATTGTTGACCCAAAAGGTTATATAATTTGACAGAAAATGACGCAACTTCGTCCCATATATAATCTTGACTCTTTTCAGTACGATTTTACTGATTGATTTGTTTCTATATATGCATTAAATGGCAAAAGAATAATTATCTACTTATTGTTCTTATACACTCGGAAGATTAGTCTACATGATGTTTGGAATCCCCGATTGTTACGCGATAATCTTAGAAGAAGAGCATTCGCACTTTCTTTTTTGGACCATTAGTTTTTGTTATCTTTTTAAAGAAAGGGAGGCAAGAGGGAAGGTTTGGGAAAGAGTTGAAGACGTATACGCGAGAATGTGTATGTTTGAGATCTGTGATTGATTTTATTTGATTGCGTAAATATTTGATCCTGAAGGACCAAAAGATAATGTTGCTCTTTTATTTGCTTAACGAAAGTTGGTTTCAATTTCTAGGAAAGTTATTTTCCACCATCCATATTGGCATATTCCGTGGTAACGTATATTTCTTTTTTTACCAGCAGTAACGTAATAATAATTTTTTTTCTTCTAAATATAGTTAAATGATTACTTTGATCTCCCCCCTCTCAAAAAGAAAGAAGTTCACGTAACAGAAAAGTGAAATCATTTACTTTTATTATTTATTTAAGAAAGACCATGGATGCGTTTCCATGTGAAGGTCAACAAAGATGGCGAGTTACTTCCATTTTTAAATATTTATATTCCTTTATTCGTTTCACTAACTCATGTCTTAGACTGGTGACGTGCATCTCTCTCGCTCAATAATTGAATGCATATATGGTTTATATGCTGTTTAAATCGCATGATAAGTAGACGATATTACACATTACATGTATTCATCTATTAAAAGAGAAATTGTCCTTTTCCCATATACCAATTTGGCACTTGATGGATGTGATTTTAGAATATTTTTGTCGAGGTACCCACGCTAACATTATTGTCAAGGAGTCTTTCTGGCTAACCAAAGAGCAAAAGTTTACTACATAACTCCAATTTTAATTTAAAACAAAAGACTTAAAAAGAAAAGGTCCCAAAACAAAGAACCGGATTGAAGAAGACCATATACAGATTACGGCTCATTATCTTGCATATATTATATGGAAGAAGATGAGTCAATATGGAAGAAGAAGAGTCTTATCTACCAAAATGCTAACGTGCTCCTGAGTTCTGATCCCAATTCGTATTGTATATGGGATTTGAGTCATTTGGCTTATCCCGGTTCTATTATTGCAGATTTTCTGAAGTATTTTATTTTTGTATAAAGCATATAAATAAATCTTTGCAAAACAAAAAGCATATAAATCTACGATCACATCGGCCCGAATAAAAAAATCACAAATATTTAAAATACAGGATTAATTTGAGGGTTTGTGGAATTAAATCTTTTAATTAAGGAAAATTTGAGTCTAATATAATCATTCGTTTAGTGTAAAAAAATCTGTCTTTTTGTTTTTTGTTTTTTGTTTTGGGTTCAGGTATAAAAAATTGGGGTGTTTAGGCTAATAAACCCAATTTGGTTGCTTCCAGGCAGATTCACTTTCTCAAATCATCTTAACTGCTTTCTTCTGTTCGTCTCTATCTTCCCAAATCTCTCCAACCTTGTTTCTGGACCCCATCTCTCCTCTCCTCTCTTTCTCTTTCTGATTTGTTTATAAAACACACAGAAATTGGACTCTCCTCTTCGTCAATCTCCACCCACCACACAAAACCTCGAGTATCATATCAATCCGGCAAATTCTCCTCAGTCATGGAAGAAGCTAAGGGTAAAACCAACGATCGATCTTCTCACTTTTTAGCATCATCTCTGCTCCTTGCATTATGCTTGTAATCACCGTTGATACCGTGGATCGAGATCGGATCATTTAGTTTTTTTTTTATGGTTTCGGTTTGAGATTTGTTGTTGCTCTTTTTTGCTCCGAATCGATCGTCTTAATTCAATTGTTTGTTCCCCAGATCAACTCTCTCCTGCGATTTTGGATTTGGAGATGAGGAGGAATCTAGAATTTTATTTCTTAGATTTGGATGATTTCTTCATGTATTTGTCACATGCAGATGAGAAAATTTACCAGGATTTTTAGCTCATTACCACTGTTTGTTTAATTGACACAAAGCTTATACTCGTTTCTCAATCACACTCGACATGTGGCTGAGCCGCTTCACTGTCCATAGTTCATCACACTTTTTTACCCTTTGATTTTGCATATTATAGATTATCCTTGCTTTTGCCATTTTAGAATTATATATATGTTCGCTTTTTAGAATTAGTAACTATGGTTGGTTACTAGTTTTGTCTCTTCTTTTCTGGCAGATTCCCTCTGTTAGCGACGTTTTTTACTTGTCTCACAAGTAATGCTATAGGTTTCTTTTGTCTTGGCTTACCCATGCTGTGAATAACCGTGAGCTTTTGTTGATCAAATGGGTGTTCTCTTTCCGTAGAGAAGGAGCTGTTGTTGATTTTGATTATTCTTTCTCTATGTTTCTGATTGCTCTCTCTCTCTTTGACTTGTGTAGTGGAAGCAAAAGACGGAACCATCTCCGTTGCTACTGCATTTGCCGGTCACCAACAAGGTATGGACCTTGATGCAATTACTTATAGTTGATCACTTATGATATCTTCCCCTAATTCTGGTTCCCTTTTTCATATCCCTCTTGTTCAAATCACATTTTCATTACTGGAATATGAACATCTTTTTTGTTTCACTCACGGGACCCTTTGGGCTTGTGAATAGTTACACGTTATCATATTTCTCTCTGTTTTCCACATTCGTAAGTTAGTTGAATATTGTTAGGTGAATTTATCATTGTTTATGTTTCTGCTTTGTCTTTGTTCAGCTGTGAACGACAGCGACCACAAGTTCCTAACCCAAGCTGTTGAAGAAGCTTACAAGGGTGTTGACTGCGGTGATGGTGGCCCATTTGGTGCGGTCATTGTGCATAACAACGAGGTCGTCGCTAGCTGCCACAATATGGTTTTGAAATACACTGACCCAACTGCACATGCCGAAGTCACAGCCATTAGAGAGGTAAAAAGAGAGTGCTCCATGGATTGAACTAATTTGTTGCAGTCATTACTATATATACATTTGGAAAATCGGATTTTTATAAGAATGATATGAATCCATTTGTGAAACACGCAGGCATGCAAGAAACTTAACCAAATCGAGCTATCAGAATGCGAGATTTACGCATCCTGTGAGCCATGTCCCATGTGTTTCGGAGCTATCCATCTCTCGAGACTCAAGGTAAAACATAGAAACCACGTCTGCACGATCCCATCCTTCTTATCTCTTTCATTATCATGGGGTCTAATTGATGAGTACTCGTGAACAGAGATTGGTTTACGGAGCCAAAGCTGAAGCAGCCATAGCCATCGGGTTTGATGACTTCATAGCTGATGCGCTGAGAGGTACCGGTGTTTACCAGAAATCTAACCTCGAGATCAAGAAAGCAGACGGGAATGGCGCTGCGATTGCTGAACAAGTCTTCCAGAACACTAAGGAGAAGTTCCGTTTATACTAAATCTCTTCTCCTTCCTCACATTCTTCTTCTTCATCATGATGGCAATTAGAAGAAAAGTGCACTTTGCTTTAACCAAATAAGTCTCTGTTTCAAATTGTTAATTTTAAAAAGAGAAGCAAAAAAAAGAAAAAAAATTCTCAATTTCGGTTCTTGTTGACTTAAGTTGTTTTCTTTTCTCCATTTGAATTGAACTGGTAAATACTTTATCCTGTCGAAATATTTCTTTTTATCTTTTGTTATGTGCAAACGTAAGTACATACACTATTAAATCGAATCTCTATTTTCTATTTTGTGCTATACGTGTATCGTGTAATAACGAAAAGTAAAGACGTTACACAGACACACACGCACACCACCTTTGGTGAACGTTCATAAACAGAATCGCGTTGGAAGAACGCTTTTCTATGAGCTGTGGTTGCGGTTGACTATTGACTTTTAAGACATGAACTAAAACCGCAACAACCAAACACGGGGAACTAGTCTGGACCACTTTTGCCTGCCTGCAATGCCCCCAGTCATAATAATTGAAATTTCGTGAATTCCGAAAGTACCCTTGCTAGGGTCGTAGATTCTCGTGCCCTACCACCCAAAGAGCGTATCAATCCTCGTGAACCCAATTCCTCTTTTCTCCATCTGGATCTGGTTCCTTCTCTTTCTGTCCGGATTCGATCGGAGCTTCAACGATTCCGAAAATTCCACTACTTTTGATTTTCTCTGCTGCGTTCTGAGTCTTCGTGGAGATGGCATCTGATGAGCCTGACGCTGTTTTCTCTGTTGAATCGCCTGAGCTTGAGGAAGACGGCAGCGCTGGCGGAGGAGGTGGAGGAGGAGAGACTGATTCCGACGAGGAGTTGCAGGAAAACGAAGATGCTGTGATGCCTGAGGCAAACGAGGTCGACGAAGACGATCCTGAATACGAAGATCTGAATTCTCCGTCTATGGTCTCTGCTGTTTCCACCGCTCCGTTGCTTTCCGCGACGGCTAAGTCCTCCTCCACAGGCACCGTAACCGTCGCTCTTCCTGCCGGATCCGCCGTACCTGTAGCCGCCATTCCCGTTGATGCCGATCCGAAATGGCACCGTACGACGGAGATCGTCCACCTGAGACCAGCCATTGACGACTCCAGACGGCTTTTCCAGAGGCTGTGGACCGACGAGGACGAGATAGAGCTCCTCCGTGGCTTCCTTGACTACATCACCAACCACCGTGGAAGCAGCTCGCACCCGCCTGACACGGCGCCGTTTTACGAGCAGATCAAATCGAAGCTTCAGCTGGACTTCAACAAGAACCAGCTGGTGGAGAAGCTCCGTCGGCTGAAGAAGAAGTACCGGAATGTGATGAGCAAGATCAGCTCCGGTAAAGAGGTATTCTTTAAAAGCCCTCATGATCAAGCCACTTTCGATATCTCTAGGAAGATCTGGAACCAAACCGGCAAAATCATTGGCTTCGAAGATAACAGTGCCATGGATTTCGAGGAAACTAATAACCACCACCACCACCACCACCATGTAAATAACACCAATGGTAGCTCAACTTTCAGCGTCTCCATTGCTAATGCAAACGTTGTGGACATTGATTCTGAGAACGGTTTGGAGAAGAAAGTGACCGTGAGTAGCACCAGTGGGTCGAGAAAACGATCCAGATCAAGGATAGGGAAGATTGATGAAGACAAGCCCGTCACTTTATCTGATGGGCCAATGCCTAATGCAGCTACAAATGTTAACCTCAACGAGAACGTGGCTGCCTTTGGGGAATTCAGCGATGGAAGGAATCTAGGGGGATTGATAGAAGAGACGGTGAAGAATTGTGTTTCCCCCATGATCAAAGAGATGATGAATGGTACAACGGGAATGATGATGGCTGCGGTAGGAGGATACCCAGGAGGTGGTGCTCATGCTATGGGTGTATTAAGCCCTATGCTAATGCCGTCGGTGAATCTGGGGTTTGGTGGAGGAGGAGGGGGTAAGGGAGTAGGGGACGAACGTTGGAGGAGACAGCAGATTCTTGAGTTGGAAGTGTACTCGAGGAGATTAGAATTGGTTCAAGAGCAGATTAGAGCCACAGTAAATGAGTTAAAGACGATGCCCAGTGGAGGATGATGCATAAGGAGGATGAATGACCAAGGAAGACTGTAATGGGATCTTGTATTATCTAAGTTATGAGAAAGATGAAGAAGAAGAAATAGAAGATGAAGATGTCTTGTGAATTGTGATATGGTGGTGAGGTATAGTTAGCAAGCTATAAACTAATAATCTGAGTACGAAATTTCTGATGGTGATGAAATCTTTCTAGGTTTTTTAGAGTTTTTTTTTTTTTTTTCTTTTTCTTGATTGGATCTTCATAATTTTGTCCATTAGGGGTGAATGATAGTGGGGGTTGTGCATAACCTTTGTATCAAGTCTATTAGATTATAGTTTTTGGTAGAGTCATTAGTTCAATAAAAACAAAAAAAACTCTCTTAGGTATTTTTATAATAAATTAAGCCATGTTTGGGTGATGCATGTATGATATATCTAATGAACAATCAACACATCTTTCTTGGAATTTGATCTATGTTGCAGTCGCCAGTGGAACTCTTTGTTATATCTTATTTGATGATCAACTATATTCTACACCCCATACGCCGGTGACAAAAGCAAATTTTTAAATCCCCTCTTTGTCGCCTTACTCTCGAACTTGGGACCAATGCCCTCCCCTGTCAGTAGATCAATTTTTTAGTTTTTCTTTTTTGAAAGGCTTGTTAGTGGTGTACCTTAGACCGTATCTGTATTGTGTTTGTGGTGCAAATAGAACTACATTCACACTATTTGGGCAACCAGAAGAACGATTACGTTTGCATATCTCCTATAGATTGAGAAAAGGATAATATTGTTAGATGTTATCTTGACAAGGAAGAATAATGTTTAAAACGGCTTTAGATTTTTGTTGTTGTTCTCTCTCTCTTAAAACGCAAAAACAGATAAAAAAGCGTGGCTCGTAACATAAAGGCGGTTGCCTCACAGCTTTGTCTCCACTCAAACGCAGCCCTATATGTTGTCTCCATTCGAGTACAACCTTAAGTAGATGTTGTCTCCATTGAAGCATAGCCTTAGATGTCCATTCAAACTTAGCCTTAGATATCATTTTCAAACTTCGCAATGGCGCAAACTTGTCTTCATGCTTCACAATTTTGATACGAGTAGTGTTCACCACATGTGAGAAACTTATTTTCATTATCAGCCGACCTCCATTTACGCCTCCAAACTCAATTTTGGAAGACAAAGTCTCTCCTCAATAATTGAACTGGAAAAGAACAAGAAAAAAAGATCTTCAATGACAATTCAATTCCAACTCAAAATTGGAAAATGTTATATTATTTCATTTTATAGTAAAACAAAACTATAGAGAATCAAAATTCAGAGCTAACGATAATTTCTATTTTTTTTTCTTTTCTTATGATAACTTTTAGATTATTCGTTTGTTTTGAATATTACTAAAAATTGTATTAGTACTATTGGTAATGTTTTTTCTGTTTGTATGTGAGGTCAAGAGTTAGTCCAAAGTTTGTTTACAGAAAGAAATTGTTGGTTACTTTGAGGACTTCTCCAACCCAACTACAAAATACAAAGTTGCAATTTTTCTTGTTTCAATTTAATTATTATATACTTTTTTTTTCTTTTATGATATGTATCGCACCAAATATGATGTCACACTAGCACTTTTAAAAATGTCATCTATTTTATTTTCATCAAAAATATGTTAAAATTATTATTTAGCAATTGATAATACTTTGATTAAATTTTTTTTTTTTTACAAATGATTATCAATTTATTTTGATAATATAAAAATTTAATTCTAACTAATAGAAAATATTAATTTGAAGAACATATATTAGTAAGTAAATTAGTTAAGAATAAAATACATACCACATTAAAAGTTAATTAAAACACTGAAAAATAGAATTAAATAATTTAAACCAATTGTAATCTTATCATTACTTATAATTAATCAGTTGTAAAATAATTATTATGTACTGAAACTATTGAAAAAATAAGCAAATCTTAAATTTAATCATATATTAGTAAGTAAATTAATTAAGAATAAAACACATACCATATTAAAAGTTACTTAAAACACTGAAAAATAAAATTACATAATTTAAACCAATTATAATCTTATCTTTACTTAATATTAATCAGTTGTAAAATAATTATTATTCACTAAAAATATTGAAAAAGAAACAAAATCTTAATAATATAATAGTAATGGATAACATTCTTTTTAATGTGAGATTTGGTACTGTCACTGAAGATGAAAAAAAAAAGGATATCAAAGCATCAAATTTGGTGTTTAGGTTGGAGATCTCTGAAACTTAAATAAAAGAGTATTTTTCCTCCTTTTTTTGCCTCAAAATTTTAAACCATATATAAGATAATACGATTCTATCGTACAACCACTCAAAACGAATCTATATATATATACATGTATATGTCTGTGGATTTAGACTTAGCGGTCTTTTGTCTCATCTTCGTTCATACTTTCGTTTGAACTATGAAGGTACGACATTTTCATTTATTTCTTGCTTGTTTCTGGTTTATCCGTTACACATAAACTAAAGTATCACTTAGCTCTGCTCTGCTCGTAAGTGCTACGTTTGATTTGTTTTAGGCACACTAGTGATATCTCACAACCATTTTCTTGAATTTAGTATCAAATTATCTGGTTTTCACTGTTTATCGTGGCTTTTGACGTAACTCAGGGCTTGTTAGGTTCCTTTTTACTCAAGAAAAAACGTCTCTCTATTCAGTTTTTTTTTCTTTGGTCTCTCATCTACTTTGGAGTTCCAAATTGGAAATTGTAATACTCACACTGCTTTAAACGTAGACACTAATTCCCACGAGCCATCGCTGGATCTTACTTGTGATTTGTAAATAGACCCTTTAAGTAGATTGTGGCCAATTCTTGCAGGAGTTCCCAAGACAGACCAACATGGAAGACCGGTACATGATCAAAAACGATGTCACTGAAGTAAAGATCTCTGATTTCTTCTATATCAACTTTTTTTCTTTGAATAAAGAACAAAGTTTAAACACCTACGTTACGTTCGTGTACGTGTTTTTATCTGAGGCATTAAATATAGTTTTTCTTTTTTTGTTGCTTTTTGCGCAGTTGATCGGTAACACACCAATGGTGTATCTGAACAAAATTGTTGACGGTTGCGTAGCCCGTATAGCCGCCAAGCTTGAGATGATGGAGCCTTGCTCTAGCATAAAAGACAGAATAGCTTATAGTATGATCAAAGATGCTGAAGACAAAGGATTGATTACTCCCGGAAAGGTGACGGCACTAGTAAAAACCACTAGTTAAAAACCATATAATATTCCATATTCCGTTAATAACTCATAATTGAATTGAAAATCTTTTTTTTCTTTTTTTATTTATTAAAGAGTACATTGATTGAGGCAACGGGAGGTAATACGGGGATTGGAATAGCGAGCATCGGGGCAGCAAGAGGGTATAGAGTGATACTTTTGATGCCATCAACCATGAGCTTAGAGAGGAGAATCATTCTGAGAGCATTAGGTGCAGAGGTTCATCTCACAGATGTGAGCATTGGCATTCAAGGAATGTTGGAGAAAGCTGAAGAGATATTAAGCAAAACTCCTGGTGGTTACATACCACACCAGTTTCTAAATCCTGAGAACCCTGAGGTGTTTATATACTAAAATCATGCATCCACCACAATCCTCGCCCTCCTAAGTGAACTTCTCTGTTTTTCTGATACGATACAAATATGTTTCTTGCAGATTCATTACCGAACAACGGGTCCGGAGATATGGAGAGATTCAGCAGGGAAAGTAGATATATTGGTCGCTGGTGCTGGAACTGGTGGAACGGTTAGTGGAACAGGAAAGTTCCTTAAGAAGATGAACAAAGACATTAAGGTACAAAAACTTCACTAACCGTAATAACGGTTTTTTTGTAAAGATGATTTTGTGACAATCTTGATCAACAGGTTTGCGTGGTTGAACCTACAGAAAGTGCAGTACTCAGCGGAGGAGAACCAGGTGAGGAAACAAAAACATAACTCTCTCGTCCCAAGTTAGAGTTATTGATTATCTCCAAACATAATAATACTTGTTTCATAATTTGTAGGTCCACATTTGATCCAGGGAATTGGCCCTGGTGTCATTCCACCCAATATGGATTTAAGCATTGTTGATGAAGTCATTCAAGTAAGTAGCCTTGATTTATCTACTTCTTCAGTCGTGAAACAATGTTTCTGAGAACAGCTATCAAAATTGATTTAGGTGACAGGTGAGGAAGCCATTGAAACAGCCAAGCTTCTCGCTCTCAAAGAAGGATTATTGGTACGACTGGTTTAACGTTATTGTTGTCGGAATAAACCGGAAATGTTTATGTTTCTAAAAAAATCTGAGTTAATGATAAACGCAATTATTTTTCATTCTGGTAGGTGGGAATATCTTCGGGGGCTGCCGCAGCCGCTGCATTAAAGGTTGCTAAACGGCCAGAAAACGCAGGCAAACTCATTGTGGTGAGCAGAACCGCTGGCCCTCGAGTCATTAATATGAAACAACCGTATAGGCCCAATGTTTAAAGGGCCCATTTAACAAACTTTGATTTGTCCCTACCGAAAAATTAAACCGAGTTTATGTATTTAAGTATCCCGGTTATCGTTTTGTTTGCAGGTGATTTTTCCAAGTGGAGGAGAACGTTATTTATCGACTACATTGTTCGAGTCGGTTAGATATGAAGCAGAGCATTTGTCGATTGAATGAGTAAAAAATGTGTGATTTGGGTTTGGTTCGGTAAGAGATGTTGGTACGAGATTACAGTTTGATTATTGCAGGTCATTGTATAATCTGTAAGAAATATATATTCGATGATGATTGATGAATAATTTTGAAGTTGTTCCTCATTAACTATTCCCGCTGTAGTCCCCTGTCTAAAACTGTTAAAGATGAACCTAATATATCTAAGTAGCTTCAACTCGTATCTTGTCTTTCTTACATAAATCTTATCATTGGCAAAAAAACGAAAACGAAAAAGAATGTGCGCTTGTTGAGATAAAAAACAAAAAAATAGAATTTGTTACAATGTTGTCATCTTATCCGATCGTGGTGATCATAATCCTATCTTGGTTACGCAAGATTAGTAGTTTAATTAGAGAAAAAGATCATTAATGCTTTTAAAGCGTTTAAATAATAGCGTCAGATGTTATCTTGACATTAAACAAATAGAGATATATGGTTAGATGTTATGTTCAGACTACGCAACATGACTAGATATTATCATTTTAAACTCACATCTATGGAAGATGACACAAACGACCTCTATACTTCACACATCGTATAGTGTGCATCATTCACAGGTCCACATGTGAAAGTAGCATAAAATAATCTTTCCAACCAACCATATACACATATTATTATATTATATACTACTGTACAACCCCTCTATTATGGCTCTATGCTAATATATACAGTCTGGTGTGGATTTTAGAGACTCATCCGTTCATGTTTCGTCACTGTCTCATTAATACTTTCCTTCAAACATTAAAGGTATGGCTTTTTCTTTGGGGTCCTTTCTGCTTTATCAATAAAAACTATCATGTAGTTCTGCTCTGTTCCTGCTACTTTCGATTGGTTTAGAGAAGATGGAAGCTCGTTGAATAATTTGGGTATTGTGTGTCTGCTTCTTTGAATCTCAGATAAAATCATTAGGAGTTTCAAAGAGAGACCAACATGGAAGATGGTTGCTCGATCAAGAACGATGTGACTGAAGTAATATCTCTCGAATTCTTTTCTTCTTAATCAATCTGCTTTCTAGGAATAAAGAACATTCCTAAAAGCCTTTGCTCTGTTTTTTGTATCTTGTACAGTTGATCGGTAACACACCAATGGTGTATCTGAACAGAATTGTTGACGGCTGTGTAGCCAGTATAGCCGCCAAGCTTGAGATGATGGAGCCTTGCTCTAGCGTCAAGGACAGAATCGCTTATAGTATGATCAAAGATGCAGAAGACAAAGGATTGATTACTCCTGGAGAGGTTTAATAGAAACATATAATATCTCTCTCCGTATTTCATTAATATAGTTCATAGATGCAATGAAAATGTTTTTCTTGGGTTAGAGTACACTGATAGAGCCAACCGCTGGTAACACCGGTATCGGTTTAGCCTGCATCGGTGCTGCAAGAGGCTACAAAGTGACCCTTCTGATGCCCTCATCGATGAGCTTAGAGAGGAGAATCATTCTAAGAGCTTTAGGTGCAGAACTTCATCTTACAGATATGAGAATAGGCCTTAAAGGAATGCTGGAGAAAACTGAAGAGATATTAAGCAAAACTCCTGGTGGTTTCGTGCCTCAACAGTTTGAAAATCCTGCAAACCCTGAGGTTTATATAATATCATGCAGCAAGTCTATGTTCTTTGAGTCTCTCTTTCTCTCGCTCTAATGATTTGTTTCTTGCAGATTCATTACCGAACCACTGGTCCGGAGATATGGAGAGATTCAGCAGGGAAAGTAGATATATTGGTTGCTGGTGTTGGAACTGGTGGAACGGTTAGTGGAATAGGGAAGTTCCTCAAGGAGATGAATAAAGACATTAAGGTTCAAAAACTTCACAGTTCTTGAAAAGCAACCCCTAAATATCAGGTTTTTCAAGAAAAGTATATAATTATGTTACAATCTTGATCAATAGGTTTGTGCGGTGGAACCTACAGAAAGTGCGGTACTCAGCGGAGGAGAACCAGGTGAAGCAACAAACATAACTCTCTCAGTTCGAGTTCTTGATTATCTCTAAACATACTTGTATCATATTTTGTAGGTCCACATTTGATCCAGGGAATTGGTTCTGGTATCATCCCAACCAATTTAGACTTAAGCATTGTTGATGAAATCATTCAAGTAAGTAGCGGAGTTTTATCTCCTTCCTTGGATCGTGAAACAATGTTTCTGAGACCTGCAATTGTATTTTTGTTTTTAATTCAGGTGCCAGGTGAGGAAGCGATTGAAACAGCCAAGCTTCTTGCTCTCAAAGAAGGATTGTTGGTACGTTCGGTTAACATTATTTTCTGGGTGTATAAACCATGAAACATATGAGTTTGTGATCAGTGAGATAATCTGGCAGGTGGGAATATCCTCTGGAGCCGCAGCAGCGGCTGCGTTAAAGGTTGCAAAGCGTCCAGAAAACGCAGGGAAACTCATTGCGGTAAAGCTTTGTCTTTGACTGATCATAAGCTTTTGCGTTAACTGAGATGATAACGAGATTATTACATATTCCCCGGTTCTTGTCTGGTTTTTCAGGTGATTTTTCCCAGTGGAGGAGAACGTTATTTATCGACTAAACTGTTTGATTCTGTTAGATTTGAAGCAGAGAATTTGCCGATTGAATGAGTGGCGATTTGTGATTCGGTTTGGTATGGTAAGAGTACCAAGATTACAGTTTGGTTGTTCCTGGACACTGCAAACTCTTTGAAAGTAGTTACATTACATGTTTGATGATGAATATTGAATAATAATAAACCATGAATTTGGTGGTTCGTGTGTGTTCATTTTCTTGCCTCATCCTATAAGTGAACTTCATTAAAACGGGGATAAATAACATGAAAGGAAGTTAAAAAAAAGACTTATAGAAGAAGAGGTATTGCTGCATGCCTGCATCCTAACACGTATTGCTGCCATGATTTGAGTTGATGGAGCGTTGCTTTAGCGTAAATAACCGAATCGTGTTTAAGTATGATCAAATAAAAGGGATTTGTTGCTCCCGGAAATTAAAGATTATAAAGTGATCTTCTGTAATGTCTTCTAAAATGAACATAGAGCTTCTAAATGAAAGCAGATTAGTACGTGAAAAACAATAACACAACCTTAAGAATTCGTCTATAAAGCACCATATCTATTATACGGTATTTAGTATAAAAATAAAACAACCAAAATTGTTAACATTACACAGCGCCATTGGAACCTAAACCGTTTAATTCCTCTTGCCCTTGTTTTTTCTACATGGAACCACAGTCCAGCCATCATCGGCTTCTGGTTCATCAACCGGCATTGACTCTGGTTTCCGGTTTGAGCAGGGCTCAGGTGCATCCACCATCATGTCTGTGCTTTGATCGTTCATCTGTGTATCCTCATCTTCATCATCGCTTTCCCCGTCATCCTCATCGTTACCGTTTGAAACCTGCAATAATAAAGAGACCCTCACTTCTAACTCATTTGAAAAAGTCTCACAATCACCAAACCTCTACAAACAATGTAAGTCAAACAGACAAGAGACTAGTGTGTATATCTATACGGAGTCTAATCTGCATCTCAGGTGTGTTTTCAGTAGAGCAAAAATGTGGGTTTGGCATGGAGCTCTAGGATTGGTGAGTGAACAAGACAGGATGTGCAAGAATACAAACCTTGACAACTTTCGCAGTCCTCTGAGAACTAGTTGCCCTGAGTTTGTCAAGCCTTTGGTAGTTGCCTTCGAGGCATTCATAATACCAATCTAGTAGCGTCTCTGTCACCTTTCAGTTGCATAACGAAGGAAAACACTATCAGTGCCCCCCCAAAAAACGAGAAAGTAGCATTGAAAAATCCAAAAAAAAAACAGAAAAAATGTATATACTTCTTCGAGGCTTCCATCATCAGCTACAGTATTGAGGTCATTAAGACCATTCTCTAGAATATCAGCTAATCCGTCAAAGCCATTTGTTGGATCTACAAGAAGCATTGCAGTTAAGATGGTCACCAATCATTAAATATACTAAGTAGAAGGGATGAAGTTGAGTTGCAAAGATGGAACCTTTTAAATGGATGAAGTAATCCACAACATTGGAAAAGGTGCGAGCGGCTTTCTCATGAGAGTCTCGGCCGCCCCAACCGTTATCGATGGCGGCTCCCATGGCAGTCCACCGTAAAAGTTCCAAACGAATTCCTTCGCTCAGAAGGGCCTCCTCCTCCGCCGTCAAAGGCACTGGTCCACTGGGTTTCGATTCCATTCTCCTTCCTCTTTTCTTCTCTCTATTGATCAAACAAAAACACTTTCATAATTGCTCAAGTAATGGATATCATCCACTCCAAGGTATCAGAAAGCAAAGCACTTGATTTCAACAACAACAACAAAAAAACTCAAAGTCGCGAAATTTGGATCCGTGTAGGATTGTGTGAGAGAGAGAAGGAAAAGGAAAACCTGTTAGACGGAAACAGCTACCGTGTATTGTCGAAACGTTGCGGCGAGTAAAAAAGGACGGTTTTTTGTTTTGTTTTTTCAACGATTTTGGATGAACGAAGCAGGAAGGGAAGTGATTGTTTCAAGTGAAGCTGAAACCCTAATTAAGACCCTAACCGATTGATCGCTAAGCTAAACCGGATAGTATATAGTATTGTGAAACCGAACCACAAATGTTAGTATATAGTATTGCGAAACCGAACCACAAATGTTACGCAAGCTTACATATACATATGTCGGCTTTCTATTGGCTAAATTAGGAGGGAAGATTGAGAAGAGAAAACAGAGAGAAAGTTGAGGAGAACCCTTCTTCTTTTTGTGTAGGAGAAACCACAAGATGAATGGCTCATGCAGAAACTATATAAGTTCCAAAACATTACAAATGTATATTGCGTAGAGTAAAAGGAAAAGAGAGACATTCTTTTTGACCACACAAAAGAAAGGTAACAAAAAAGAAATGAGCGAACAACAGCTAGGAAAACCTAAAACTTATGACGTAAAAGAAGATCCCGAAAAGATTCCGGCGACGCAGGGAGGCATTGGCGCGGCAGAGAACAAAGATAAAGGTGTTGTCGCCGAGGCCTCAGGTGGACAGGTCCATATATTATCCGATGAATTATACGTGTTTTTACATTCAACATATGTAAGGCTGTCAAAACTAACAAAACATAGTTAAGTAAATTTGTAGGCGGAGGGAGAAGTAGACCAGAAAAAGGCGGTAGAAAATCCTCCGGCATCGGAAGGAACCATAACCATCGGAGAGGCTCTAGAGGCGGCGGTTCTCACCGCAGGGAATAAGCCCGTGGAGTGGAGTGACGCAGCCGCCATACAAGCGGCCGAGGTTAGAGCCACGGGACGGACCAACATCATGCCCGGCGGTGTTGCCGCTTCGGCTCAATCAGCTGCCACTCTCAACGCTCGAGCTAGCTCCGACGACGATAAGACTACGCTAGCCGATGTTCTCACTGTGAGTGAAAAGGCTAGAATCCAAATTTCTTGATAAATTGTGTACAGCTTTTTTCGGGTGTGGGATCTAACGGTAGAGTTATTATGTTTCCTTTCCCTTTTTGGGGTTCTGGAAGGGAGCGAGTAGCAAATTACCGTCGGACAAACCAGCAACGAGGAAAGACGCGGAGGGAGTGACAGGCGCAGAGATGAGGAACGATCCTCATCTCACTACTTACCCAACCGGAGTGGCCGCCTCAGTCGCTGCGGCCGCTCGTATTAATCAGGCCAAGTGATACCATTCTTCTTTCTTGGGACCTATGTAATGGTATTCAGAAGCCATGTTGTATATGTGTATGTATGTATATTGATGTATATAAGATTTTCAAGCTTCTTTTAATTGTAACTATTTGAAATTGACGTCAGCTACATTAGTTCAGCGAATAACAATCAGAATGAAATACATATTACATGAGTTATATAGACCTGGTAATAAACGGATTAAGTAAACGACCAGGACCAGCAATATGGAAAAGGTTGGACTGTCCAGATTCCACACAGGTTTCAACGATCAAACCATGGTTCTTAGATCAGTTAACAAAATACTTTGTCAGACCGGAGTCCGGACCAACATAAAATCTCGGAGCATGGCGTGTTGTATCCTCAGCGGGAAAGAATGAAGAACAGTCACACCAACAAAGAGAGATAAAACAGCACACAGAATAAATCGGTACAAGCTAAAACAAAGAATACAACCTAAGTGGTAGACAACCAAAATTTCTAAAGAATCTATAAGAAGAAAAAGTTTAAAGCTCAAATCTTCTGGAAAAGATTGCCGTGTGTTGCCATCAACTGGATATGCTAACCTTTTCCAGACCTAGCTCCGTCGCTACTGCTCGTAATAAAACTTGCACCAGCTCTCTCACTCGCGTTTCCCTGGCGAAAACAGAACTCTCAGAACCAAAATTTGATAGGGACTTCTGTATGTTTCTAGGTACATATTCTCTTCCCTTTCTAACTTGATGGGTTGATTCCCGATTTTTAGAGACCATAGAGAGACTTTGACACCCTTTTAGATATCAAGAACTCTAAAAGGGTGTGTTTGTAACGACATACTGTAATTGAAGAAGTGATATTACCTTGATAGCACAATCTCGCACAGTGAGGGGAAAAGGACAAGTAGGTGTGCACGGGTGTCACGGCTATCTTCGTGTAGGACGGTTTTCAGGTAGGGTCGCAATGGAAGAACCGACGCAGTCTCTGGATGAATGGTGAGGCGATCAAGTTCTTGAAGGGCAAAGATAATCTCTTCAAGTCTAGCAGTTGGGATTGGACGGTTGCCTGCCAAAAGATAACCACAAATTATAAAATGGCAAGTATAGAACATGTTAGGATTCATAAGAAAATGGAGACCCTTACCTAGATTATTTTCGTCGCTTAAAAATCTACTCAAAATGAATTCGCATCTTTCCATTAGCGTGATGATAGAGATCCTGCTCACTTCTGCTCTTGTTGAGTGCCAGTTCTCAGTTTCAGAGCTGAAGCTATAAAATTATCGATGTCGGTATGTTAAACGTGGAGTAGGAATTAATACTCTTTCTCTATAACATGTATAGAGCCAATAAATTATAATCATGCATATTATTGCGTGTTGATGCAAAATATACAACTTTAAGTCGAGGAGGGACTCTTAGGAGGACCAAGAGACATCACATTATGAAGTATGAGATGAAGCGTCTTTGCTGAAGAAGCAAGCAAGAAAGCAAAGGAATAGGCTAATGATCACGGAAAAATACTCAACGCGAGATTACCTGCTCAAGGAAAACAATTTTTGTAAGCATGTCAGGGAGAATCTGCTACAGTGGGCAGGCATCAGCTCCACAGTTTCAATAGGCAACGAGCATGTACGTGATGCACAACGGTCTAGGGTTAAAACAAGCCGCTCCAAGACCTGTTGATTCAAGATACAGAAAAAGCATATTAAAAATCAAGACATTAGAATAATACAGACCATTTTGCATGAAATCCAAGCTGCGCACCTCTCGGGGTGCATCAACGGTCGACTTAAGAATAATATCACCCAGACCATCTAGCAAGGCCATCTCAAGGGTCTCATTGGCCTTAAGCGCCGCTGCAGGGAGAGAATTTGAAGAAAGTGCACGTCCACAATAACCAACAAGGAATATCTCGTAAACATCTCCAATTTCTTTCCAAATGCGTATTCGAGCAGTTTTGCTAATTTTCAGGTCTGTGTCACGACCCGCAGAACATATTTTAACATCTTCAACAAGTAAACGGTTGAAGCCCTCAGCTGCTACCTTCCAGAGTGAACCATCTGGATTGTCTCGTCTTGTCATCATGCATCTGAAAGAAGGAAGGATCCTAAAAGTTAGATTGGGGAGTTTGGATTTGACCGCACATGATAACAGATTAACCAAATAACATGTGCTTCTCTTTTGAAGCTTATGTTATGAGACCATTTAGTTGAGAAGAGCAACGACATCAGCACAATAACGGCATAGAATGAGAGTTGGATTTACCTTCTCAGGTTCTGGATGATTTCCGGAAACAGGATATACTTTTCAACCGCAGGAGCCTGAAGGAGAAGCTCCACCAGAGCAGGGATCAGCTTTTCTGCAAACATATTGCTCGTAATTCTTGTGGTTGGAATTGTTTTGTCAGGCGACGCATCAGGTTTGTGTTCCGATACTTCACTGCCTGGGGTAAAATGATAAATGAATTTCCGAATTAACAATTGTTAAGGGTAACATAACATCAAGTACTTACTTGCACGGTGACCTGCGATGCTTTGTTCAATCTCACCTTCCTCATTTGGCAGAGCAGAATCAACCCGTGGAAGATAATGCAAAAACTCTCTTAGCAGGATTAGCCACATTGATGAAAGGTGCTCAGGAGGACCCAAAGACGGCAAGATCTCCAAAACATGACGTAGTACAGGGGGTACATGTCCCTTGAAATTATCAATATAATACGCATAAGGTGGACGCAGGAAGCCAACAACAGAGTAAGGAAGAAAGTGAAGAATAAATGATGGGAGAACAGACTTACAAATTCAGTTTCGAAATTTTCGCTACTTATGATGGCCTGCTTTATAGCCAAATCTATAATTCCCAACAATTGCATGTACATTTTATCATCAAACATCTTCAGTGATTGCACATATAATTCCCCTGTCAAAACATTGGAAAAAAATGAAAAAGGAAAGAGTAAGATCCAAATGTTAAGGACACCTTTCTTTCAGCCATTTCTATTCACTGAAATTGACCATCGAAGTCAACGGAAAAGACTACACAAATGCAGATAATTCATTGGGAAAAAAAGAATTACCTAAACCATGCAGAATCTCTTGTTTCACCTTATTTGCTGTGTCACCTGTGTAACTCGATGACTTCTGGAAAACAAGCTCATACACATCCATGACCGAATTAAGATATCGGAGTTGCAAGTTTCCCTGATTCTTAAAAAAGTTAAGTTAAAAAAGTGAAACATGGATATGACAGAGTCAATTGTAGCTCGTAGATATTTGACGTAGCCGCGCTGTTACCTTGACACAGTGGGACACTACAGCTGTCTGCAGACAATTTATCGCTGCAAGTGATACCTCTTTACTCCCATTGAAAATGCTATTCTTAACAAAAGCAAGCAAAGACTCCCATCCTACAGAAGTAAAGGTTCCACGATATTTCAGTTTTTCATAGACCACAAGGACTGCAGACCAGGAAAATTACAAGTCACTCACCTGACCAGAAGTTGGGTAAGCTTTCAAGAAGAGGAAAGTAGGAACGGAAGAGGCGGGCTATTCCTCCAAGGACAAGCACAAATGTTTCATCCCACTGCTTCTGGGCTGTATTGCGACTACAAATCAGAAAGTGGATGGCAAGGTTAAATAGTAGAAAGAGCGGTAAGACTTTTTAAAACAAATAAGTTATTCAGGCATCAAAGACTATCAGAGCGAGATGGACAATGCAAAAGATGTCCACGCGCAGAAAATTCCTTTTGTCACCTATGATGTATAAGCATGTGCACTGCTTTCCCTCCCCGAGTACCTATTTCTTTCCCTTGCCATTCGTCCTTTGATGATGTTGCAGCCTACAAAAGAAGATTCACCTGTCACACAAGAATCTCCTATAGTGGATGTATTGAATCACTTTCCTCACCTTGTGAGAGGCGCCATCCAACATCGGGAAGATATAGTTCCACAGACAATCCTCCCACATGCTTTTAGAAAGTTTGTTACCATGACTTCCCAAAATCTGAAAAAACGTCCTGACAGCTGAATTCCTCACCTGGAATAGCAACGAGAAAATAAGTTTGAGCGGCACCAACTTGCCAAGTATTCACATTGAAAAGACAAAGGTGGTCTATGACGAATACCTCTGGTCGATCGTCATCCACGAGTTTCTGAATTAACGAAAAGACTAAAAACAATAATTTCTCATGATTGACAACTTGTATTCGAGCTTCATAATCTGGCTTGTTGGAGTTGCTAACCATATGCTCTTCCACACCCTCACCATTTGTTTGCTGTGGAGAGGTATCAACATTATTGAATCCTGCAGGGACAGCATAGTTCACTAATATTTATATAGAGCTGCTCTTGAGGTGTTAATTGTAGACTAGGATTTGACAGTTATTTACCCGATCCTTTCTCCACTAGAAACCCATGGTGGAGCCCCTTTGCTACGAAATCAGTCAAAGTCCACAACAGGCCAATGGCTGTTAAACTTATATTTAAATCAGTCTTCTGTGCACTGTAAGCTCCAGTAACGTCTATGCAGCTGAAATATTAACATTATCAACTACCATCCCCATAGAAACGAGGTAAAATGTTGACATTTCTGAGAGCCAAGTATCAACACGTAAACTAAGGAGCATACTAATTAAAACTTTGATAGAATCTTACACATGGAGACAGTCCTCCGGAAGAGTAGGAAGTCCATCACTCATAATTACCCGGAGACTCTGTGAAGAACAAAGAGGTATCAGTGACAAGGCATCAGTAGGCGATGGACAGAGGTCATATACACTGCTGCTAGCTTTTATCAAATCCAAGGCAGCCATCCTTTACTAACCTGGAACCCAAGGGTCGCCACATCCTTCTCTGATGCATCGGCAACAGACCTTAATGGAATAGGCGAGGAATAGGATCAGTAAATCGAATTAGAAATTCACTTTCACAGACATGGAAGAAAACCAGACACTGAGCGGGAAACATACCTCAACATTTCAAGAATGCCAGGCCAGCTATAGTACAACTTTTCCCCACATCTCTGATGAGATACAATTTATGCAGGAGCGAAAGGTTAGATATTGAAGATACACAAATGTTGAACTCTGAATGTGCATATCGTATATATACCTCTAGGACATGAAGGAGAATTTTTAACGAACCAACTCGAACATCGGCCTTCTGAGCAGAAAAGTAAAGAACCCTGAGAGAAGACAGTACAGCACACTCAACTGACTTTAACTCAGTTGACTTTGATTCTACCTAGGAAGAAGAACAGAAAAAGGAAAAACAAATCAAAGCAAGGTCCTTTTTGCATTAGATGGACAACTCTCGAATTTAAGCAAGGATAGTGAAAAGAGATCTCACATCGACAGTTGCATCTCTTGATCTGAGCGGATCTTCTCCAAATTGCTCTGAGCCTAAGACAGCACATATGGATTGATCTAAGGCATCAAGCGCCATATTTCTTAAGTTCTGGTTTGAATGTTCAGCAAGCTGCAATATGCACTTGAAGTATCAGTAAGCCTAGAACAATGTCAGGATATCTTGCAAATAAATAGAATAATGAATGCCGCGTCACCTCAAGAAAGTGGCCAACCACTTGCTCCCATAGTGGTTCCACCCCTGTCGTACGAAGCCAAACAAAAATGACACACACATATTAATCCAGACACTGGACCGATATACAAGGCCACAGCATGAAAAGGAGAGATTATACTCTGAAGATGAACTTAGAAATTCGATAAAGAACATACTGTGAAGATTATTTACGAGAATAGATATCATTCTGTCCACCGAAAAACTGATGCTCCCAAGTTTTTTATTTGAAGCTGATGAAACACTGCCCGAAGTTTCTGTCATGGATTGATGGGACAACATATGGAGTGCAGAAAGAAGTGATTTAACAGCAGACACATGCATCAGAGCCGAGCTTTCAAACAGCTTGCAAGATGAAAGCAATGAGTCAAGAACAAGGAATTTCAGAATCCAGCTAACCCCAAACAAACTAGAGATAAGTAGCTCTAGCCACAGAAATCTAAACAAGAAGAAGTTAACCAGAGCAATCCAATCCCATAGATTGATTATAGAAGACAATTGTTTTGGCTTACTTGAGAATTTAAAGAAGAGAGAATGCTAAAATCAGCGTACTGCCTAGAAGGCTCTCTGGTGAGCTTTGGGACTGCAGTTGCGATCTCCTACAAGAAAAAGATAATGTATTCACAAATGAAAGAAAAACATAATGGATAAACTAACTATTATAAAGATCAAACTATATTATACAACCAAAAAGACAGAATCCTGCACGGGAGTTTTGCCCAATTTACCTGGGTGGTTGCATGAGGAGAATGAATAGCTCGATCTAGGGCTGCCAGTGTTTCGAGAACCTGTATTTGTTTAGATTACCCGTTATCATGAGATAATTTACTTGAACATACTTGAAGCCAAATACTCACCAACACCCATGATGGGCCCAATACGTTATGCAACCTATGAGCGATGTTGAAGAGTGTTCTCAATGCCTGAATAATAATCAGACGGTCTGTCAGCCAAGCACATTTAACCAAATCATTTTAAATGGAAAATCTGCAAAGGAGATTTTCTTCTTTCAAAATGTGCATATACAGAAGAATGAGATACTTGATAAAGAATATTAAATTAAATACCTGCACATTCTTGGGTGTCAGGACAATGACATCTTTCTGATCAACCTGTACTTCAGAACGTTTGGACACAGGAGACTGTACGAGGCTGCTAAACCACAGATGAAATCCCCAAAAGTTAACCGGCTAGCACTGATTAAGTAGCTCTGACATGATATCTAAAGAACATTTATCAAGGTACCTTTTTCTTTCGGCATCAGTTGGCAAAACGATGGTAAATTTACAAAGCGATGCAAGAAAAGAGTTCAAGGGTTCTACAGCATGAAGAACGCCACATGCCTGAGGATTTTTTTTAAGGATGCCCATCAATTCTTTTGGATAGGTAGACAACATAAGGTTAATTGTCAATGTAGAAAGTGTAAAGCAAAGACGTCCGCACATCGCCAATTAGTATCCACATCACGTATGGAAATTTGAATCTGGTTTACACTTACCTGAGTAAATGCTTGATATCCTTTGAGTATCTCCAATACGATTGCTTCGCCTTGTGACCTTCAAGAACAATTAGATTAAAAGAAGTCCTTAGTGTTCGCCTCTTCACAATCAATATATACTCTGCGAAAAAGTCTATAATACCTTGATAAAATAAGGGAGAATGCGTCGAGAATAGTTAGCCACAACGAATCTACCATTGAGATACAGAGATGTGAGGTTTTCCCCGTATAAAAATCAGACGAAGGATGAAGCTCGTATCTGGGGGATTCAAGCTGGGGGTTTGAAGAAAGGAAAGTATGAAAAACAAGAGGCCAGTAGGCAAAGATTGGAAAAAACTAATGTAAGCCAAACATTCATATGCCACGACAGAGAACCCTGCATCAATTACCTCCCCAACGTCTACAGCTTCATCTGTTAAAGTGGCGACTGTAAAAACAACTCCAAGTAAGCCCTCAATTGCCAAAGTTATTGCATGAGCTTCACTCGCAACGAGAACAGCCGCACTGGAAGCATCATTATCAAGAATCCATTCAATTCCTATAGCAGTGGGGAAAAATATATAATGACAACTTTTAGTAGAATGAAATAAAAGCTATAAATCGCAACAAAATAATTGATTACCTTTAGCTTTGCTGTTAAACATCCCAGCAACAGCTGCTAGACTTTCTTCACTCGTCTCCTGAAACTACTTTCAAGAAAATTAACTCAAATTAAGCCATATTCCACGATTTTAATCCTGTTATGAGATGTCAATTTTTAAGCTAAACAACGCATTCATAGTTCCTGAAGATGATATCTTTCCTGGTACACAAACAAGTAAAAACTAAATGTAGATCTAAAACCAACCAGTAAACAAACAAAATAGCGACGACGAGAACTCAAGCAAATCGAAAAAACAGAAAACATTACAGGCGACCTACCCTAAAAACCCACCTGTATGCTAGAAACCACTCGAGCAAGAGCTTTGACCATGCTCTCCACAACATTTGTATTTTTAGGGTGCCTTGAAAGAAAAAAGTTGCTATTAGATCACAGAACGAACATGATCCAGAAAACAAAAAACTTATTCAGCTGCAAAGTATGAAGAAACAAGAAGACGGGCTGATTAATTTCCTTAACATGCAACATTGAGTGCATCACAAGGCCAGAAATAGAAGTAAGTAGCCTTACATATCAAAGTTCTGGAAAAGAATCCGCAAAGTTCTTGCCTCAACACAGAACCCCTATATAAAGCACATACCCAAGAGACCTTAGAAATGTGAATCGAAAAGAAATTGGGCACACACTCCTATACTGTCGTGCATACATGTGCAAGTAGTAATAATGGAATACAATGATTACCCTCAATATCTCAAGAACAAGAATGCGATGCCACAATGGCAAATCTAAAAATGTAGCTTTCACGAGCATACTGAGGAACACCTGCACAGACAGAAATGAAATGAACGCACATCAGTAAAAAAAACCTGAAAATATTCATAGTCAACAAGAGGACATGTTTTATGTGCTTGTTCCTCTGCGGTCAATAGCACACAAGCTTATAGGAAACAAATAAAGTTGTGCATACTGTACCTCGCATTCTGTAATGAGAGACGAACTATAAAGTCGAATAATATGAGCAACTGACCGCAGCACCAACCGGCGGAAATAAGGTTCAACCATCTCTCCCTCGAGCTGAGTAGCAAAAAACTTAATTCCGTGAGTAAATGTACTTATATGTGCTTTAATCCTAATCCAAGTTTTATCCAGATGACGTGGAAGCATACAAGATACAAAAGGCAGTGAGGCATGATTTTACCTCTGAGCTGGTCCGAAGTGATGTCATCAGAAGGGAACAGATTTGGTGACGCAAAACCTGATGAATAAACAGGTAAACTTTTACAGTTAGGTCAGCATGTTAATGGAAGGATGAAAAACAAGTGCCCATTTGGCAAAAGCCTAGCATTACCTGTTCGTAGGGAAGTAGTATCTTAAAAACTGAGGTATAGTTCGACAAAACAAACCTGCAAAGTAAATTGAGAACTCGTACATTTAAAAAAAATCATTTTCAGTCCATTTCAACACGAGCAACTACAATTTAAAAACGCCTTGCCAACTCACTCAATTAGCTCGAGGGAAAAGGTCCTTGGAAGAGAAGCAACATGCAACCAAGCTGCCTGCAAAAGCATGAATATAACAATGGACAATTAACCTTGGTGAAATACTATTAACTGTACTTAGCTGGAGCGGAGATATATAAACAGAATCCATATAGTTGAATTAACACATACAGATCCACCTGCAGCTGAGGCTGTCAGGTCCTCAAGCAACCGCAGACCTAGTTTACCGGTTTCACTCAGGGTGTCTCTCATTGCCAATCGACCAGAGATAACATCTTTATCCAAGGGCCTGGTTTCATTTTTCTGTTAGTCTATTAAATAACTGTAACACCAAAGGTTCCAATTAGATAAAGCAGGAGTTCTAAATGGAGAGCCTATGTCTTTCATTCCATCAGGAAAAACACAAATCAATCACCATATAACGATTGCATCACCCACTGTGTATTACAATAACCAAAAGTTCACAAAAGCACAACAATTATATCTGGACAGTACACAAAATGAGTTAAAAGAGACAGTCAGACAGAAATGATCAGGGCTGACATACTCTGAATTATTGATATTCTGACTCAAATCTCCAGTAACTGAGCCAGTCCTTGCTGTTTGACTGCTAGAGCCAAATTTACGCATTGGAAGGGATTCAGCAGAAACCACTTGATCAAAAATCAACGCAACTGCTTGCCTGAAGGTAGCTGCAGCAGTACTGGGAGACCAAAAAAAACGAACCACGATTTTGATTTTGACAATGTAAAAGATAATGAGGTAAGGTTTGAAGGAAAGCAACTTACTTGTGTACACTCGGAAGTCGGTTGTTATCAAGAAGCCTGAGACAGATGCTTAGTCCCAGAACCATATTATCCTGAAATTAAGAAAGATGCTAAAGTCTCACGACTGGCAAAGCCATCAATGGAGAACTAATAATTTTACATTGGCACAAGACAGCTTGGTTTACTACTCTTGATTAATGGATCACTCCAGAAAAAACAATTTCTTGACATCTGCATTCTATTGTTATATGCATAAAACCATTTAAACTTTCATTTACGTCAATGACCAGGATCGAGACTGATTTATAGGTTGGATTTATAATTTTAGTCTACCAGCATTTTTGCGTTAGACTTCTATACTTATTAGACCAAGCTTGTCGTATTCACCTCGGTTTCTGGATGTAGGCGAGATTGAAATATTATTAGAATAGTCTGTAGAGTCTTTAGTTGGATATTTTCTTCTGCCATTTCTGAATGCTGCGAGTAAGGAAACACCGCGTTAGGGCAGTGCAATAAAATTCATCAAGTAAAAATGTAAATCTATTTCTCCCGTTCCATACTAAAAAACAGAGAAGGCATGTCTCTAGCAGAAATTCATGTATGAAAAAGACTCAAGTCTGTCATGTAGTATCTTCAACGATACAATGAATGTTAGAATTTAACAAGCTAAAAATAAATGAAAGAGATAGAGAGCTGAACTTCAATTCTCAGGTAAATTAAAATGCTTTGCGTTGCATTACAGAACAATCACACAAAATTTCTAGTTAATCTAGAGATATTACAGAAACTCTCACTTACATCTTTCAAGGTAGTAAGTATCTCTTTTAGAGATGATGGTTCAACTGCATCATGAGATATAAGCTTCTGCAAGCAGGAAAGTCCTATAACACTAAGTTTAGTGTTCTTGACTCCACAAGCCATAAGAAAGATCCGAAGAATGTCATCATTGCTCGAAAGATCACTTGCACTCGATGACGAACGAAGCTGAAAAGCAAGAACAAAATAATAGATAACGTCAACTATTTTAACCCCTCTGAGTGAATTAAGTCTCACTGAGAATATAGATGCTATTTTCCAGAGAGTCTACGGCATTCAAAGCGATAATTTATTCTACCGATCGTGAGTATATACATAGACCACTCTGGACATGATCAATCGAACGCACGTTCAGTCTTAGAGTGTCAAGTTTATAAAACAAACTGCGAGCTAACTAAAGCAAACACCAACACTAACTGAAAGGCTCCATCATATCTCCATGTTCACAGTGAATTCAAGCTCCAACAGCCGCATTGGAAAATTCTAACCTTCAATATTGCGTGCTCCGCTCCGTCTTTCACGGCGGGATACCTCCGCCGAGCCTCCGCGGAGAGAGCGCGAAGATCCGCCTCCAAAGCCGCTACCAAAGCCATTTTGTTTTGTTACTTGAACCTCTCGAGATACTTTTGGGGAGAGAGCAACTCCGATTGTTAGGGTTTTCGGGTCACTCAGATGTTACCACGAAAGTAACTGAATCGGTAAGTGTGGCATCGAAGATCGGACCGCAAAAGCTCCGATCGAGACGAATTGAGAACGAAAGGAAGAAGAAATGGGGTAAGATCTTTGAGATACAAACAACAGTGAAAACAAAAATAGGACTCAGATTCGAGCTCTCTGTTTGTTATCACGCGCATGTCACGTGCCTCAAATCGCTTCACGATATAGTTTATTGAAAAAATTTGAGAGAACCAAAACAGCAACATTTTCTTAGCCTTTGAATTCCAAACTTTTTCTTAAAAATCGTAATTCGAATTACAAACAGAATTACAAAGCACAACAATATCACTCTTTGAAACAAACAAATGAAAAAAATGTGTAGCCATCTCGAATTAGTTGATCAGCAGTATATATTAATACATGAGAGTCTCCATCACCATTCGTGTTCTTCACTGCTTTGTGAGATTTCTCTTGGTCTATAGACACGCTCGCTACTCCACAACACAATTCATCATCATATCATCCAACTATCTGTGTAAACTCTTCTGTTAAGACCAATCGATCCAGTCCCTTCTTAGGATGGAGCACTGACATGGCATGCCGTGGAATCAATCATTGAGAGTACCTACATAAACTAGTGCAACAAAAACATAAACTTATCTCCGCCTAAACCCAAACCAGATCTCGTAGTGATTAAACAGCAAACTGTCATGTGTTTGTTTCCCGAGGGATTCCAGTCCTAAGCTCGCTAATCTCTCTGTGCATTTCTCTCCTCCTAAACGCGTACAAAACTTTATGTTATGTGACACAAAGATTCTCCCCTCGTAAGGTTTCAACTTATCTACTAGCCTTTCGAGTCCAGTCCAAACGAGCTTGTCAGGCATATGTAGGAACACTGCACTAGCGTATATCAGATCGTAGGCTACACCCGAACCGAACTTGCTGAATTCCATATCTTCCCCTCTGACTATAAGAGGCCGTTTATGTAGAAGACCCTGAGAAGGAAGCTCGTACCTCAAAGCAGCCATCAGAGAAAGCTCATCTCTTTCAAGGCAGTGAAAACTCCCAGGGTTGAGATAGCGAATGAAATGCAAACCAACACGGAGCGTACCACATCCTATCTCAAGGACTCTAGCATTGGGTTTTAGCTTGGCTGCTTCAGCTAAAAACTCAAACACGTCACGCCCACCAGCCCAAGGTTCACCGTAGTTGCTATGATGCTCCTCCACAAGTAACTCACCGGGACATGGAAGACCTGTGTGGTTGGTTGCTTCCTCTCCTTCGTAATGCGATATACCTTTGTACCTGAATCCCAAAACCAACGTAATTTCAGAAAAAGTGATTAAACCAATTTACACAGAATATCTACACACAATATGGTTTGTTATTATCTGTAATTAATTAATTATCCTAGATAATGTATCTCTACATTAGATTTACTTGTTAGGATCTAGACAATATCATGTATATATATATAGTTGATGCAAACCACATGGAATCTCAAAGCTTCTAAATAAAAAGTTTCCTATCGAGTAAAAGTGTGTTCCAAACGGTTAATATCAATTTGATTTTTCTGCAGAGAATTTGAATCAAAGGCGAAAAGAGGAGAGAGTGGAGATGATTATTACTGTATAAGATCCTGGAGTTGCTGTTCCCTTGAACGAGGATTAATCCCTTTCCGGAGCACATTCTCCTGCATATGCAAACCGTTTGATCTAATCAGATCTTTAACCCAATCTATATCCTCTTGCGACGTCGAGATCCTCTCTTCCGACCTCACATCACCGACAATAGCATCGTTCTGGGAGGATAGAGATGACGGACATGAGCAGGAAGACAATGAAGACGATAGGATGAAGAATATAACCGCCGATAACGACGCAGTGAAAACCAGAACTGGTACACTAACAACAATTCCTTTCTGCATCGCCGAGGATGATGATGATGATGAAGAGGACGATAGAATCGCCATTAATGCACAAATCTCTGGAGCTTCACAGTAAGTACGATGCGAAATAAACCGGCTTAGACCGGGTTTTATTGGTTTCATCCGTCTAATCCAACATGAAAGCTGGACCGGTCGAGTAGAACCACGCGGTTTTTCGTAGGGGTCAGTTTCTTTTTTGGGGGTCAAATGTTTCAATGTTATTGTTAACAGATCTTTGAATAATTGCATAAAATTTTGTTGTTATATTTTTCTAAATGAGTGAAAACAACAAAGAAAAAAATACAGCATACAGTATCCAAATGGCAAAAAAGTGTGTAATATCCATTAATGTATCAAAGAGTATAATTACTTGTTACAGAGAGAGTAAAATTGTATTGTATCATTAGGAACTTTAGAAGATTACAAAACAAAACCCTCAGTTCACGCTTTTCTCTTTGAAACCCCCCAAAGAAGATAGAATCTGGAATATTAATTATAGTCCAGTTTCTGCGAACCCCATAATCCAACGTCAAAGCTAACACCAACCCCAATAAAGATTTGAAAAAAAAAGTCAACACACAAAACATATATAGGCAAAGCTCTCAGATGTAAAAAAAAAAAAGAAGAACAGTAACTTGAGTGCTGTGTCCTTTTAAAACCAGAACTGCAACATCCACAAGTGCAAATGGTCCTAAATTCCCAACTGGACCATCACCCTACTCGGGCTCAAACCAGAAACGCCAAAACAAAACAAAAAAACTCGCGAATTCACAAGACATGGAGAAGAAAGAAGAAAGACCTGTTTCTTGATTGATCGCTGTTAGATCATGTCAAACTTGACATTCTTCGCCTGTGATGACAAAGTTTGGCTCTCACATTTGGGTCTGATGAAGTAACCATCTTGCTCCTTGGCAAAGAAGTATCATTAAAATTCTTTTTCTGTAAAGAATTGTCTTTGATTTCCCTTTTAGGCGTTTCTGGTGCTCCACTGTTAGCTGCAGCTTGAAGCGGTTTTGTGTATGATCTTCTAAGGAGACCTCTGCTGCGTGACTCAGAGAGGCTAAGCGACTGAGAAGTGGAGAGCTGAGTAAGATTTTTGGCCACTGATCGTCTGCTCTGAGCCTTTGCATTGATTTCCTTCTCTGACATTGTTTGCCTTACGCGACTCGCAACAGTTGAAGTCATGAAACGTGGGACATACCCAGAACACTTGCTTATTTTAATAGGTTTATCAGATGATTTTGGGGTTGCATCAGTCTCTTTCAGATGATCTAAAGGCGAAAGAACTTTCTTTTCGATATCTTCTTGATAACTATTATTAGTGGTCCACAAGAGTTTCTTGTTATCACTAAGCAGACACTCGGCTTCCTGTAAGCGCGTTATGATCCTCTTGCAACTTTCTTGAGTGTCTCGCATCTCTTCTTCAAGTTCCGATATTTTCTTTTCTCTTAGCTTTCGAAGTTCCTAAGCAATGACGATGAAAACATTCAGTAATCAGTGGATCTAAATGGATACATATGCAAATACTGCAGTACATGCATGTGCTCACTTCTGTTAATCCTCTGTTAGACTCTATGGCTCTCGCACGTTTTGTAAAGCTCAGAGAGCAAATTGTTTCACCGGCATCTTCATCACGTGGACTTATGTGCACAAGCATCAGAACCTTTGATCTAGTACCTAAAAAGGTTAAATTCACACATCCATTAAACTCATGAAAACAATCAAACTTAGATAACGTCAGTTTTAAGTTAATCTCAAAAGACTTTTAAGATATTATTATTTAAGCAACTAGATGTCTTTACCTAGAGAATCTTTAAGGATTTGAGTTAGCTTGCTGTTTCTGCAACCAAGAAAAAGAAAAAGTTAAACTCAGTAGCATGACCAAAGCGAGATTTATTTCACATCTGCCAGATAGATGGATGTCTCTGCTTCAATGGCATATGTGTGTGAAAAGAAATTAAAAGCTGAGAGCTTGCCTGTAAGGCACATGTCCCTTCTTTCTTCTTAAAGCCGCAATCACGTCTCCAAGAGCGGAAAGTGAGAGGTTTATGGCCCTTCCTTCATCCAGAGTTTGCCCTATTGCCCCGGTTTTTAAGAGCCTCTCGCTTCCTCCGAGATCTATCATCCAAAGCTTGCTAACTTCAGTTTTTGACCCCACAGCATCCCCACGACGAAAGATCGTAATCCTAGTTAAACTAGAGATAAACTAATTGGATAAGGTAACTACCAAACTGAAATAACAAATGATTTGAGAATTGACAAATGCAGTTGACCCATCAGGAACCTACCAATGAGATCTGCTCGAAGCTTCATTCACATTTGTCCAAGAAGTTGATCTGACTCGTCTTCCTTTGTTGTACCACCATCTAGCCTTTGTAAAATCCGTTACTTCCACTTCAGTCAACCCCTCAATTTCGACCGAGCCTTTTGAGTCTACTTGAATATTGAGGTTGCTGCAGTAAAGTTCACGCAGACAAGAGGAAGTACTTAGAAGAATGTTTGAGGTTTTAGAGATAAGCCTTTGGATACAAAATCTGGTTACTTACCATTTAGTTGAGGCTTCATTAAACCTCAGAGGCTGTCTTGCAGACAACAGATCTTTCAAGTTACCCATGTAGATTTCCAACATACTCATCGTAAATGTCACGGAATGTGTATGATCCATTGAAGCTTCATTGAAAAGCTCTTTAATAGCTCTAGGAGCAAGGCCTGGTTGCTCGTTTGTGCCATCCTAAACAAGGTAAAAGACAAAGCTCTTCCTTAGCTTAGAAAAAAAAAGAAACTCTAGTCTTCGAATTAAATGCTTCAATAGAATCTGAGTATCAAGAATGACTAACCATGGTGAAAGTCTTCCCTGTACCCGTTTGACCATATGCCAATACACATACATTGTGACCATCAAGTGCAGATCTAAGAATCGGTTTTACTTCTCCGAAAACGTCTTCTACAGAGTTTTTTTTTTTCAACCAGGAGAAGGCCTCATTTACTCACAACTGGAAGGAAACAGAAAGCTAAGATACAAAAACGAGGGGAATGACAAAAGCATAAGAGGAGACTAACCTTGAGTTGCTGATTGATGGAAAACTTTATCAAACTCAAATTCTTTTCGAACTCCAGCAGATCTAACAACAACATTGTCTGATCCAAACGAAACAGGTTCCCTAATTGGTCTCCTTTCTGTCAATAGAAATGGCCTAACTCTACAAAACACACGTATACTTCCTGCAAATTCAAAACAATCCTTCAGATAAGAATAAAATTAAAACACAAAAAGGGAGTTTCAATAATAGATATTTAACATTGTGGAGCTGCAACCTTTAGTGTCTATAATTTTATTCAGAACTTCCCTTCTCTTTCCATCCAATGACTTAAGCTTTGACTTCAATTCCAAAACTTCCCCTGCATATACCACCAACCCAGATCAAACTAAACTCGAGTGATAACAAAACAAAAGAAAACCTCGAGCTTGGATTCATTTTAAACTTTTTGATCAAATAGAAAACATACTTGGAAGTTTGAACAAATATGGAAAACTAGAGGAGAAGCTTATGAAGGAGATACCTTCGAGGCTTGATATTGACTTTTCAAGCTCATTCCTTTCATGCTCAGGAACAACATTAACATCGGTGTAAACTAGATGTGGCGATTCAACAGATTCAGGAACTGACATTGAGCTAACTGGAGATTGAGAGGTCAAGATCTCTTCTTTTTCAGCTGAGATTAACATTTTTCTTAGCTCACCTGAACGAGATCCAATTTCTGACAGACAGAAAAAAAAAAAAAAAAAAAAAAAAAAAAGGGANGGAGTGGAATGGAGACGACGACAACAACTCAATGTATGCAATATGTAGAATGGTAGTTAGGAACAAAGAAAAAAGAACACTAAAAACTCATCGATATTATAATTAATTACAGAACTCTGAACAAGAAGACAACTCGAGTTGTCATAAAACTCAGGACAGATAATTGATTATTGTAAGTTCACAGCAGAGAGAAAAGAAAAGGTTTTATTTGTCAGAAACAAGAAAACCCTTCGGAAAAAAAATAAAATATGTTAAAAGAAAAGAGGAAGGGAAAAGTGAAGATGAAGCAAACTAATACAGAAGAATTACAGGACAAGGAAAAAAAAAAGGGAAGCAAAATCCAGACGTTGAAGAATCTCAATCTCGTGAAGCATGAAACAGAGAAACAGAACCAGATTCGCACATGGGTTTTAAAGCTAGAAATCAAAAGAAACCTGATATCTTCTCAGAGGCATAATAAGATCGAGCAAGTGAGAGACAGTACAACAACCCAAGCGAGATTAGAGGAGGTGAAAAAAAAAAAAAGAACCCAAGTTTTGATTTTTGAAAAAAGAATAAAAAGGTATGGGTTGGAAAGTGGAAAGCTTTGTCAAATGATAGAACACTGTTATTGTCTGGTGATGAATGATGATGATGGTCTTGATTTCAGAAATGAAACATCTTCCACTGTCGTCTCTCTATCTCACTCTGTTTCTTCGTCCAACATAATAGTGGATTAGTACGACTTCTGAGCATCGTCGGATCAAAATAATAATAATAATAAAAAAGGAAAATGATTGGAGAATCAGGTTCATGGTAGGTCCGTTCAAAGACAAAAGTTGGTGCCTTTTTTTCCTCGACGAGCGGCTTCCCATTATCCATCCATTGACATATTCCTTTTAGTCTTTCCGGACGAACAGAGACGTGTTAAATTTGAACATACTCATATTACATTTGATAAACCCGTGGACTTATGAAAATTTTAGTTAACATATTTTCTATGCAAGAAAGTTAACAAATAAAAAATGTAGATAATTAATTTTGTTTTATATTTCTGTCATTTATATATGTGATTTATTTCAGTTCTGTTTTTTGACTTGGCACGTTGAGTACTAGTATATTGATATATCTAATTAACTCTACTTTTTCTTTTTTTGTCACAAAAGGAGTCACAGATGTAGAATGATATAACTTATAACATAACAATCATGCAAATTGCAAAATGGTAAACCAGGACGTGTATGTATAAAGTAGTGATTTATGATAGAGTACATGTCGATGCGTCACCATCATACTCGTATCCATATAGTATAGTATGTTGTTGGAAACAAAAAAAAAAAAAAAATTGAAAAAATCGATAACTATATTTGATTTGACAAAATACCAAAAACTGGCAAGTGCACATTAGCTCATTATTTGTATATTAGTGTTATCCCGAATTCAGATTCGATAGAACGAATGTTTGTAAGTACTTATTTCGGCCTCTAACTAGGAGTCTAGGAAGGTATTTAAGACCATTTCGCTTAAATTTCTGTACATTGCTCTTTCCATTTACACAAAGTGGGGAATACAGTTTATGTTGAAATGAATGTCACCCTCTGTCCTCATTCCTTACAGATTGCTCCTGGACAAGTAGCAGGGCTCCATGATGGGATCTTCGGTGCATATTTCACATGGAAGGCCAGAACGTCATTACCTATTCCTTGTTAGGTAAAGATCTCGGCATCTAACTGAGTCTTCACTCAGGTTTACGGTGGAGATAGTCATGTTCTAGGAGTCCTGAATCACGTGAATCGGCATGAATGTTGAGCAATGAACAAGGGTCAGATTAGGTAGATGATGTTGAAAGCCTTTACTGAACTTGTATAATACTAGGTTGAGCTTTGGAAGACTTAACTGTGGAACATGCTCCTTGATTGTTTCCTGGAATAAGAATCATCCAGTATTGTGTTTAGAACACCAGCAACCTTATATAAAATCTTGAACCGGTTCGAGTAATGACTTTACACCGAGATTACTATATGTGTAACTTGAACGTAAACCTGCGATGTTGTCTTCTTGGGACAGATGCAACAACAGTAGAATCATTGACCAGCTTCAATATGGCCACTTAAAAGGGTAAGACATTCATACACGTTCTCAGCTTCTGGATGAGACCTGTCCTCGGCAAAGAAGTTGCACACTTGTTCATTAATCTCAATCCAACAGCAGCCCGGCTTCTTCTTCAGTCCCACTTCTTTCATCTTCAATTTGACTTGTCTTGCTGCATCCCATGACTCACCAGAAGCATACAAATTGAACAATACAGTGTAGGTTGAGGCATCATCTGGATATCTCTCCAAAAGCAGTCTTGCGATTCTATCTCCCAATGAATGATCCCGGTGCAAGCAACATGCAGAGAAGAGAGTTCTCAGAAGCTCTGCATTATCTCTTGTCTCTGGTTTTTGTTGAAGAATGTCGTAAGCTTCAAGCAACCGACCTGCTCGGCCAAGAATGTCAATCAAGCACGAGTAGTGTTCAATACTAGGCTTGATTCCGTACTTGGATCTCATTTGACTGAAAAACTTGATACCTTCATCAATAAACCCAGCATGACCGCAAGCTGACAATATAGCAAGAAAAGTAACACCATCAGGTTTTACACCAAACTTCTGCATTTCATCAAATTGGTAAAGCGCCTCTCTGGGTTGACCATGAGATCCATACGCAGAGATCATTACTGTCCAGGACACAACATCCTTCTTTGATAGACTTCTAAAAATTCTAGAAGCCTCTTTAACATCGCCGCATTTAGAATACATGTCAAGAAGTGCACCCATCAGCAACTCGTCTGTTTCGAGCCTACTCTCGCTAATGGACAGATGAATCCGCTTGCCTTTCTCTAACACAGCCAGTTGCGAACAAGCAGATAAAACACTTGTGAAAGTTACTGCGTCTGGCTTCACTCCAACACTCACCATTTGGTCATACACTTCAATAGCCTTAAACCAATTACCTACACTGACATAACCAGAGATCATAACATTCCATGACTCAACCACGGCCTTCTGTGTCTTTGCAAAGATGGTTTCAGCCAACTTTACTTCACCACACTTGAAGTAAAGATCAATCAGGGAACAGTTTATAAAGATATCTGCATCTACAACGTTCCTAATCACATAACCGTGTACCAATTTTCCATGTTGGAGATTCGATGACCGAGAGCAAGCCATCAGAATGCTGGTCAAGGTTGTCTGACTAGGTCGAGTTCCTTCTATAATCATTCTATTCAAAAGCTCAATGCATGACTCACTATCTCCTTTAGCTACAAAACCTCTAATCATAGAATTCCAAGCAATCAAACTCTTTCTAGGCATGTGCTGAAAAACTTCTCTTGCCATCTCCAAACAGTCACATTTCCGATACATATCTACAAGGGCAGAGTTTACATACTCGTCTGACTCAAACCCTTTCTTCACATATTTTCGGTGGATCTCCTTCCCTCTCTCCAAATACAACAGCCTAGAGCAAGCTGATATGGCTACTGTCAGTGACACTGAGTTTGGTTCAAAGCCAGAGCTTTCCATTCTATTGAAAAACTCGAGAGCCTTCTTTGCCTCCCCGCTTTGATAAAAACAGGATATAATCGTGTTCCAAGACGCAACGTCTCTCTTAGGCATTTCATCGAACAGTTGTACTGAATTCTCAGACAAGTTAAACTTGGCGTACATGCTTACCAAAGAGCTCGCCACGACCACATCACAGACATGCCCAGTCTTCACCAAAAGGGTATGAATCATTCTACCATGAAACTCTCTACCCAGCGCACCATAGGCCTTAATCACATTGGGGTATGTGTACGAATCAGAGACGCAAATTGGGCAATTCAGCAATCTTTTGAAAACCTCAAGAGCTTCATGGAACATGGAGTTCTTTGCGTAACCGGACACGAGGGAGTTCCAGATGTAGACATCCGACTGGACATCGATGTTCTCGAAGACGAGCCTCGCCGAGCAATGGTCGTTGCAAGCGAAGTAGACATTGATGAGACTTTTGCAGAGAACGACGTCGCTCTGCAACCCCACCGCGAGTATTCTCTGGTGAACAAGCTTGGCTTGTCTTGCAGACTTGGCACTGGTGCATACTCGCAGTAAAGACAACAACTTGAAAGATTCCATTTTCAGGATCGTTAAAATTTGGTTTATAAAGGTTCCATCTTTCGTAAGAGAGAGAATACCAAAAGGAAACATAACGAACGATCTCTCAACTTCATCTGTTGCATTAAAGTACAAGATTCCGTTTAATGGGCCGCATTTGAGCAGGCCCAAATAAGCAGGATTTTGAAAACCCTAGGTTACAACAAAGTTACGGAAGAACGCCTCTTTCCAATACAACGCAGCGTTTTGAGAATTCCTAGCCTTGTTCACCAACTATAATACCCTGTTAAACCCTAGCAAATTCGCGGCTCCTGACTAGTCTCTCTTTTCTCTTTTCTCTGTCGCTCCAACGCTGCAAACTCTCCGAGGTACTAAATCTTTCTCGTCCTCCCTCTCAACGTTATCAGTGCTACATGTTCGGGTTCTTAATATGGGCTCAGTATAGTTCTTGTCATGGTTGGGATTTTCATGACTTTCACCTAGTATCAGCCTTAACTCGTGTTCTGTCTATATTATTTTTCCTGTATGTTTATGAGGATATGATATGTAAACTAAGAAAAGGGAAAAAAGAGTTTCTCTTTAAAGTTGTTTCTTACTAGCTTAGTAGCTGTAGCTCCCAAAACTTTAGCTTTATGTAGTTCTGAGTGTAGTTTAGCTGATTTAAGGGTTTTCTTTCATCTTATTATTCAGGTGTTGACTTGAGCTTGCGAAAATGCTCGTACTATTTGAGACGCCGGGTGGTTTCGCCCTTTTAAAAGTATTAGATGAAGGAAAGCTTGCTAACGTGGAGGTATTATTTCACTTGCTTGGAGATTCCTTTTTTTTTTGTTCTTGTAGATTTGTTCATCTAAATTTGGTCTGTTTTTATTCTAAGTAAGTTAATTTGGTGTTTGTAGGATTTGGGTAATGTGTTCTCGTCTGCTGAGTCAGCCCGAAAGGTGATTTATCTATTTTAAAGATATTTGATATTTAGTTTCTGGTTTATATATATGTTTAGTAACGGTTTCTCATAGCATTTTGGTGTTAGTACAGATGGTCAAGCTTAAAGCTTTTGACAAGTTTGACAACACTTCTGAAGCTCTTGAAGCTGTGGCTAAGTTGCTGGAGGGAACTCCCAGCAAGGGTCTTCGCAAATTTCTTAAAGCTAACTGTGATGGTGAAGTCCTAGCTGTGGCTGACTCGAAGCTTGGAAATATTATCAAGGAGAAGCTGGTGTGTATTTCGTTTGGAGATTTTCAATTGTGCTCTGTTATTTCGGATGTTTCTTAACGGATTTTCTTCACTCCTGTAGAAAATAGACTGTGTTCACAACAATGCTGTTATGGAGCTGTTACGAGGTGTGAGAAGCCAGCTTACCGAACTTGTATCTGGATTAGGGGATCAAGACTTAGCTCCAATGAGCTTGGGGTTGTCTCACAGTCTTGCAAGATATAGACTAAAGTTCAGCTCTGAAAAGGTAGTTTTTCTCAACGCATTTGATTACGAAACTTGTGTATAGCCTTCTGGATTATGATATGTTGGGTTTCGCTAACTTTTGCTAAAATATGGAACTTTTGTGTCAGGAATCCTGTTGAGTTTCTCTGAATCTCCTTATCTTGCGTTTCCTAATGCTTTAGTTTTTTTTTGTCAGGTTGATACCATGATAATCCAAGCTATTGGTCTGCTTGATGATCTTGACAAAGAGCTCAACACTTACGCTATGAGGGTTCGTGAATGGTACGGTTGGCATTTTCCCGAGCTTGCAAAGATCATACAGGACAATATCCTATATGCTAAGTCTGTAAAATTAATGGGAGATCGGATTAATGCAGCAAAGCTAGACTTCTCTGAGGTTAAGACCTGTTTCTCATTCTCTTTTTTTTCAGGAATTGACTTTCACAGAGTTTTTGAAACTAATTTGCTTCTTTCTATAACATTTTTATCTCAGATATTGGCTGATGAAGTTGAAGCGGAACTAAAAGAGGCTGCCGTGATATCTATGGGAACTGAAGTCAGTGACCTTGATTTGCTGCACATCCGGGAACTCTGCGACCAAGTTCTGTCTCTTGCTGAGTACAGAGCTCAGCTTTATGACTACTTGAAGAGTAGAATGAACACAATTGCACCAAATCTGACTGCCCTCGTTGGGGAGCTAGTCGGTGCTCGCCTAATTTCTCATGGTGGTAGTTTGTTGAACCTCGCAAAGCAACCTGGCAGCACGGTTCAGATTCTTGGAGCTGAGAAAGCCCTATTTAGAGCCCTCAAGACCAAACACGCCACTCCAAAGTACGGTCTAATTTACCATGCATCGGTGGTTGGCCAAGCTGCTCCGAAGCACAAAGGTAAAATCTCACGGTCACTAGCTGCAAAAGCTGCTCTTGCTATCCGGTGTGATGCTCTTGGTGATGGCGAAGACAACACTATGGGAGTGGAAAACCGTTTAAAGGTACTCTTCAATATTTTTTCTTCAGTTCTGTCGATCTGAACCACCTTTTTCGTCCTTCATTAATGGATACCTTGTGGTGTAATGTTTTGGGGACAGCTTGAAGCACGGTTGAGAAATCTCGAAGGAAAAGATTTAGGCCGTCTGTCTGGCTCAGCTAAAGGCAAACCAAAGATTGAAGTTTATAACAAGGATAAAAAGATGGGATCTGGAGGTCTGATCACTCCTGCTAAGGTGAGATTAATTCCGACTTGCTTGTTTCTTCAACTTTCGTCTGGAATTGTGGATTTGTGCAAAAGTTGGATTGGATATATTGCTCGTAATTTTGCTTAAGGGGTTAAAGCTTTTTGACTATTGTTTTGTGCAGACTTACAACACTGCTGCAGACTCTCTTCTTGGACAAACTCCCACAACTGAAAACGGTGCCACAGAGACGAAAGATAAAAAGAAGAAGAAGAAGAAGGAGGCTGACGCAGAGGAAGAAGCCAAAACTGAGGAACCGTCAAAGAAAAAATCAAAGAAGAAGAAAACAGAAGTAGAACCTGAAACCGAAGAGCCCAAAACAGAGGAACCGTCAAAGAAGAAGAAGAAGAGAAAGCACGAGGAAGAAGAAACCGAAATGCCTTCCAAGAAGAAAGACAAGAAGGAGAAGAAAAAGAAGAGTGAGGTGTGAGAGAGTTTTAAAAGTTTTGAATGCGTACGTTTATTGTCTTTATAACGTTTTATCAGGATAACAAAAAAAAATGTCATGGTTTCTTTTTGCATTAGGTGTTTCGGTCAGTTGTCTGAAACTTTAAGAACTGATCATCGTTTTTGTAAGGTAATGTGTGGTTTAGTTATTTTCCCGATTTGGCCATTTCTACTTGACAAATTTGGTTGAAGGATCTAACACCGTTCAACACTAAAATTATATCACAAAGGATTATACAAACAGTAAAGGTTAAAAGGTCAGATAAATCAAGTACTCAAACTCAACGCAATAAGATTTAGATATTAGGGAAAAGAAAATGAGGATTTACTATAACGCATCAGAAGGTAAATGATCATGATGTCTGTAATTTATCGAATATAATTTGTGAAGATTTGACTAAAATGCCTTTTTAAGAAATAAAGTGGAAAATTATGATTAGGCGCTTGTAATATTTAGAAACTTCTAGTTCCAGTTTTAGTTACAAAAAGAACCCTTAAAATGTATTCAAAAATTCATATACAAGTTTGACCGAATGACTAACATTGTTTGACTCAGTCAACTGATATCAGTCGATATATATATATATATATTATATATTATATCTGAGAGCCGTAGGGTTGGTTCTCTATTCTCTTTTCATTCATTATAGTTCTTTTGTTCTCGCTTCCATTCTCTCTCTCTTTTCTTTAGTTATCTTGTCAAGCGTGATTACGATCGACAATGGCGAGAGGAACAAAGAGAAAGATCGAGATAAAGAAACTTGAAACCAAAGAACAACGAGCGGTGCCTTCCCCTAGACGCCGTCAAACGCTCTTTAACAAAGCCGCCGTTCTCTGCCTTTTGTCCGGTGAACACATTGCTGTCCTCGTTAACTCTCCAGCCGGTAAGTCCAACGTTGCCGACTCCTTCCCACGTAACTCTTCTGACTCCGAAATTGCCGATTTTTACCTCAACGGCAAGCTTCCTCCTAAACGTAACCTCCAATCCAAGTTAGGGTTTTGGTGGACAGACCCCGCTCTTTACCATTCTTGTGAGGATCTCTCTGAGTTAAACATCATTGAGGATCGTATGAAGAGAGCGAAGAAAGATCTGATGGCATTTCTTGAGAAGGAAGAAAACCCTAGGATTTGTTCTCTCGACGAGTCTTGTTTGCAAGTTGTTTCTTCTGATCATAGAAAACCTAGTTCAGCTGTTTACGAGTACTGTGGCGGATCTTCATCACAATCGTCTGTATATGATTCTGATCAAAACCCCAACTCCTCATATGGTGGTGATTCCTCATCAGATCACTCTCGTTACTTGGTGAACAATGATCTTGGATGTTTTAACTGCTTATGGGAGACAGAGAAAGAGAATAATCAAACCATGAGTGTACCCCAAGCAACACAGCCGATTATCAATGCCGATGGTGGTTATGAGGATCAGAGCTTTTGGGATGATCTCTGTAACGAAGATGCGGTTAATAACGGCCTTTGTCTCGACAATACCAATGAAGAAGACGACGAAGAACTTCTCAATGATGAAGAGATTGGAGGAATTTAGTCACTTCATCACAGCTTAAATCGTTCCTGGAGTGGTTGATTCGAGTTTTAATCTGTAAACTTTTTTCTAATCCTTAAGTAGGTTTTATACCATCTATTACGTAAATGTAACCGATGAGATGTTACAACTGTTTCATATATTGGAATTGAGTTTATATAAAAGCTATTTTTTCTATCAGATTCTGTCTTGTTGAAAACAGAGAGGTTCTTGATCCACCACATAGGCCCGTTAAAAGCCCAACTTAGCTCTTTGGTTGTTGATTACGACGCTTTTGTATGTTTCCAGAATATTGTTTGATTTCGTTCTTGACATTTTCCCAATGTTTTGTTTTCTATAATGATTTATTCAAAAGACAGAATGTATCACTAATTTCTTAGCTTTTGTCTCCTGTTTGGTCAACAATGCAGTCTTAATAATTGCGCTTCTTTGATTGGAGAGATGGAAAATAAACGCCTTTCTCTACCAAGAAGTACTGCTGTATCTTACGGTAATGGGGGAGATGAAAATGTATTGTTTTGTCCAACTAGATAACACATTCGTTACATCTGGATATTGTTGTTTATACAGTATCTGTAGCTTCATTGATTGAGGGAAGTAATATTTTAACACACAACTACAGCTAATGTGCTAACATATCTGCGGCTTGTTTCTAGAAGCAAGAAATCAGAAAAAAGAAAAAGAAAAGATTTCGAGGATAAAGAAGAAGGCTTCAGCAATTTAACAAGTTCTTCTTTTTGTGTGTAAGTGATATCTTTAGCTCAATTTTGTTTTTCGAAAGTTGGTTTCTTTCCCCTTAATTAATGGAGAGTTTGTGTTTTGGTCTGTTGACTCTTATGTCTTTTTGTGTGTGTATCAATCAATTACCTTCCCTTTCCCCAAAGCCGTTAATGATTTTTTAATTTTATTTGCTTTTAAATGTTGTTCTTTATTTCAAATCAAATAACTTCTTACTCACATGTTCTTTCCTCTTCTCTTTCACTCATCCCCCTTTCTCCCTGTGGACATTTGCGTCTGTGAATTACTACTTTTAGATCCTTACATTCCTTCGAATTCTGCTCCTCCTCCATCATAAAGTAGGTAAATTTCTTTTACCCATTTCACTGTTTGTTCTTCACTTGCAATATTGTCAATCTGATCTGTCAGATATTAAACCTTTTCAAATTCTGAATTTCCAGTTGAATTCCTTTGTTTCTTGTAGATAAAGCTGTTGACTTTCCATTTGTGGGTCTTGTTTTGATTATATCAGCTAAGTGAATCAGAGATTGTGGAACAATGTTGAGCAAATGAAGCTTCGTTTCATGAAATGGGTTGTGTATTGGGGCGACCCGTTTCTTCGTCAGACTCATTTTCTGGGTCTAGACACCAAGTCAGCACGAGGACTGAGTCTAATCGAAAAGAAGTGAAGGAGACCGTGTCCGTGACGACGTCTACTAGAATCGATCCTGAGACCATTAGTAGTATTGTTGTTTCTGTTGATGGAGTTGATGAGGTTAAGGAGGAGAATGAAAAGCCAAAAGGGGAAAGTAAAAGGTCTAATAAGGCTGACCCGAGGCGGAGTAATCCTCCAAAGCATTTGATTGGTGAGCTGGTTGTTGCAGGTTGGCCATCTTGGTTATCTGAAATCTGTGGAGAAGCTCTTAATGGTTGGCTTCCACGAAAGGCCGATTCTTTTGAGAAGATTGAGAAAGTGAGAACTGTTTCTTTTTTCTCATTTACATTTTTGCAGGTTGTTGTTTTTGGGTGGTTATATATTGAATTTGTGTTTCTGCTGAATAGATTGGATCAGGAACGTATAGCAATGTGTACAAAGCGAAAGATTTGTTGACAGGGAACATTGTGGCGTTAAAGAAAGTGCGGTGCGATGTAAATGAACGAGAGAGCTTGAGGTTTATGGCGAGAGAGATTTTGATACTGAGGAGATTGGATCATCCCAATGTCATCAAATTGGAAGGTTTGGTTACTTCGAGAATGTCAAGCAGTTTATACTTAGTGTTCCGTTATATGCACCATGATCTTGCTGGTCTTGTCGCAAGCCCTGATATAAAGTTCACCAAGCAACAGGTTAGTTTTAGAACGTTTCAAAACAAAATCTGTGCTTCTTCTCTAAGTGTTTCAAAATGTTTGACTCTTTGAGTTCCAGGTTAAATGCTATATGAAACAATTGCTCTCGGGGCTCGAGCATTGTCACAGCCGAGGTGTGCTTCACCGTGATATCAAAGGATCAAACCTTCTTATAGACGATGAAGGAGTTCTCAGAATTGGGGATTTTGGTCTGGCAACTTTTTTTGATCCAAGAAGAAGGCAACAAATGACAAACCGTGTGGTTACATTATGGTATAGAGCACCAGAGCTTCTTCATGGTGTTGTCGAGTATGGTTTCGGTATCGATTTATGGAGCGCAGGTTGCATTTTAGGCGAGTTACTTACTGGTAGACCGATAATGCCAGGTCGAACCGAGGTTAAAAAGCTCTCTAACTTTGACCGACTCTGATTTTCATTTGGACTTGAGAAAGTTCAATTTTTTCTCATGGAAATATGTTACCACCATTGTTAATAGGTAGAGCAACTGCATAGGATCTATAAACTATGTGGATCGCCTTCGGAGGAATATTGGAGGAAAATTAAGTTACCTTCCTCTCATAAGCATGCTCAACACAGACCCTTGCCGCAGTATAAAAGGCGCATAAGAGAGGTTTATAAAGAGTTCTCTCCCGAGGCACTCTCTCTTATCGATACTCTCCTTGCCCTTGACCCTGCTGAGCGTAAGACTGCCAGATCTGCATCGATGAGTGATGTAAGTATCTCTGAACTTACATTGCAAAGAAAGACTGAAATAGCTAATCACATTGATCTAATGGTTGGACTAAGATAGAAACTCGAGGTAGATATGAATAAAGTTTGAAAATTTTGTATACTTTTCTGCTGTAACAGTTCTTCACAACGGATCCTCTTCCGTGTCAACCTTTTGATCTCCCCAAGTATCCTCCAACTAAAGAGATTGATGCCAAGAGACGAGACGAAGAGTATCGAAGGTATATACTCTTCTACTGTTAGATTTCTTGAATGTCTTTTCTCGTTATCTGAGGGATATATGTTATTGAGTTCGTGTTGCCAATTTGCTTTCTTCAGACTAAAAGAAACACGTAAAGCACACGAGAGTGGAAGAAGAACAAGACCCCGAGAACGAGCTGCTAGAGCAATGCCGGTTCCAGAGGCTAATGCTGAGATTCAATCTAACATTGATGTAAGGGAATACTACTAATACTTTTTTTTTCTTATCATGTTGTTCAAACATGTCTGAACTTTTTTCATTTCACAGAGAATGCGTATGATCACGCACGCAAACGCAAAGAGCAAGAGTGAGAAGTTCCCACCTCCACACCAAGACGGTTTGCTCGGTTTTCCAATGGGATCGTCTCGGCGTTTTGAACCATCAGAGATACCTTTTAGCTCAACCTCGTTTACATCTTACACCAATGAGATGTGGTCTGGCCCTCTAGCGCCAGTGGAATTTTGTGACATTGCGGCTGATACGCGGAGGAATGGTGGCTGCGGCAGCAATAGTAGGCGGATGGATGTGAAGGTTGATGGAAAGAGAGCTCCCTTATGAAGACTTCTGCAAAGTTTCAAAGATTATTATTTTTATTTTTTCTAATTACAAAGCGAGTTGACAACATTTGAATTTGAATGACGAAATTATAATACATATCATTTATATACTTTTTCCTAGTGTAGAATCTGTATTCCTTCTCCAGTTTTGGTCAACAGAAAGCCTTTTCTTTTCTTGGATGAAGAAAAGAATCTTATAGTATATTTATATATTTTTATGAATTTTTTCAGTACATTTCAAATTAAAATAATAATAAAGTACGTTATTTTCTGTCTTCGAAGTTTGAAGTTTGAACTATCGGAAGAAAAAAAATGGAACATCGTAATTAACTAAAACTAGTTGTGTTGCTCACCCCGCGCATGCACGGAGTGTTTTTTCTTTACTTAATTAAACAGAATAGAAAACACTCTACACATATT
>OVBI01000786.1:0-53152 GCA_900406495.1 Sisymbrium altissimum
TCAGCTTCTTGTTCTGATTCTTCATCCACCTCTTCATCATATCCATTCTCATGACGTTGTTCCTCACTCACACTCCTGCCTCGCCTAGAGGCACAAAGCCGTACAAGATTCGCCCTACTAAACTCAATCAAGTTCCGAACTTGTCTATCATTTGTGACATAAAAAGGAGGAGTATCTTCCGGCATTTACTTACGCATCTGATGGGGCAATGGATAGGATAAATCCACACCCTCGGTTTTATTATCCATCATAAACTCATCTTCTGCCATTTCAACAAGTTCAGAGTATGTACACCCATCACTCAACATAAACATTCTCCCCCCCCCCNTTTTTTCTTCACCCATTCTCTAAAAACAACCGGTATTTGCACCATCTCCTGCCAAGATAAACAAATAAAACACTTTAAATATCAAAAATAACATACAGACTTCTGTTTAAGGTCGAATAAGGAGACAACCTGTAGAAGTCTACTTCTAATGACCTAACTGCCTAAAAACACCAAAAGCTTGATTACTCCATCAATATTACTTCAAATAATGCCAAACTCACACAGTGGCAAATAAATAACCTAACCCAGACCCGTGCCAAAGAAAATCTTCAAAATTCATCATATTTTTGCTGTAATTGCATTTTTAAAAATACAGACTTCTTGTCAAAGTCGAAGAAGGAGACACCAGGTAGAAGTCTACTACTAATGACCTAACTACCTAAGAAACCCAAAAGCTTGATTACTCCATCAATATTACTTCAAATAATGCCAAACTCACACAGTGGGTAAGACATAACCTAACCAACACCCATGACAAAAAAAATCTTAAAAATTAATTTTTATTTTGCTGTAATTGCATTTTTAAAAATACAGACTTCTCCACAAAGTCGAAAAGGTAAACTTAAGCGGGACGTCTACAGCAGTAGACATCAGGTGAAGTCTCTAATTTTGGCCTACTTTTACAATTACACTTTAACGAAGGAAGACTTCACCCGAAGTCTACTAATTTTAGTAGACTTCGGGTGACGTCTTCCTTCGTTAAATTCATGGACAGTTTTGCATTTCCATCAAAATTTCCAGTAGACTACGCCGTCAAAAGTAGACTTCGCCGCCAGAAGTAGACTTGGCCGCCAGAAGTAGACTTCACCCGAAGTCTACGGGGGTCTAGTTTTGCATTTACATTTTAAGGTAGACTTCTCTAGTAGAAGTAGATTTCAGGGAGAAGTCTACTCGGAAGGTAGACTTCACAGTGAAGTCTGCTTGTAAAGTAGACTTCACAATGAAGTCTACTAGATAAAGTAGACTTCTATGGGGTTTATTTTTGCAATTGACCAACTTTGACTTTTCGTAGTAGACTTTTTGACTTTTCGTAGTAGACTTCAGGTGAAGTCTACTAGTCTAATAGATTTCAGGTGAAGTCTATTGCAATGAATGTTTCGTTGACCAAAAAAAAAAATTGTAGACTTCGGGTGAAGTCTATTAATTTAAATGATTTTTCTGGTCAATGTTTTAACATTTAGTCAAATGCAAAAGTAGTCCCGGTAGATTTCACATGAAGTCTACTCCAAAAGTCAATTATTTGGTCAACCTTAAAGCCGCCGAGTGGACGTCTGACGTGGACATCTATAAAGTCTTTGTCGCGGTCAAATACAAAACTAAACCCTAGTAGACTTCACCAGAAGTCTACTGCGAGTAGACTTCATGTGAAGACTCCGCCTATTTTTTTTTGTTTTCACATGAAATATGGTATTGAAGTCTACGACACGAAATCCCATAAAATTTTGAAATGCAAAAGTGACATATATTAGACTTCACACTCAGACTGCATTTGAGTAGACTTCGGGTGAAGTCTACTTTCGCGAAACAGATATGAAATCAATTAATAAACTGAATATTGACCTTGTGACTAGTTTTTTAGCTTCGCCAAGCGCATAGAACGTCGAATATAATCAGCACCGCAGATGCCCAGCTGTTATTGATGGAAGAATCACAACATATGACAATATGGAAGCATTTCAAATTTTCAAAATGAAAATTATGGAGTTTTTGGGATGAAAATGGATGGGAGATTGAAGAAAATGAGGTTGTGAGAGCAATGTGTGTGATTTTATAGCTCATATTTGGGTGGTTGACGCATTTAGAGCTTCAAATTTGGTTGTTAATAGTGGTTGCAAAAATTGATGACAATGGCAATATCGTGAATAAATGAAGAAGACGGGGATATGAGTGTCATTTGAATTTTCCTAAAAAATGAAAATAAATCTAAGATAATGGCATTTTCGTAATTATTTAGGAAGGAAAATGATTTGATGGATATGAAGTGGCTTTTGTTGGAGAGAGAAAAAATGGGCTTAGAATTCTATTTGACTCCAAATAAGGGCTCATTTCAGTCATTATCTTTTTTTTTTCTTTCATTTCTTTTGACTGATCCATTCTTAATTAGTTATTTTTTTCAAAAAAGAAATTTACCATCTGTTTTATAAAACAGTTTTAATATATTATCGCTGGAAAATATATAAAATAATATAAGTATTTTTAGTATTAATTTTGATTGTAATTTTGTAAAATTCTTTTTGGTTTGGAGCATTCATTATTATTATTTCTTAAGTTAGTCCAACAATTATTAGTTTTATTCTCAAATAGTTTTGGTATGATATGTATATATCTCTTTTTTTCTGTTGCCTACCTAAGCAAAACTTTCTCCTTCGTCTTTTTGGATATGCCATTTCTGTTTTCTTTTTTTCAGTTGTATATTAAATCTTTCCTATTTCGTTTTTCCCACCAACTTCTCTTGCGACATCAATAGTTGTATTTTTATTTGTATTTTCCAATCTGTAACATATACTTTCAATGGTGGCATTGAAAAGTAGGAGCGTATGATATATCAAAAGTTAATGGGTTATAATAATTGAAACAAATTCTGAAGTTTAGGAGATTTGTAAATGTTAAATGAAAATAGTGCACGAAGATTAGAAAGTTAATTGTATGCTAGAATTTCAAATTTCTCTTGATAGTTTAAATAAAAGTTCTTGACATTTAGACCACACAAAAAAAGTTTAAATAAAAGATTTTTAAATACAAAAGCTAACAGAACAGAAGTTTGTTATTTCGAAATATTACTAAATTTAATATTTTTAGTATATGATATTTAATAGAAGTACACTAGCTAGATTAGTGTTTTATTTTTTATTTAAAAATAACGAATGTATTTGGTTATTTCAAATATGATTTCCTGATTTCCATTGTGAACATGGTTATATTTGTACATAAGAAGCAAATGAGTTATAAACAAAAATTTAGTTAAGTTAGGTTAGAAAAATAACTTGATATTCATGAGCTTTTAAATAGTATAACAAATATATAAACTTTCTCATACAACCATTAATAGAAAATAAAAGAGAAAGATTGAGAAAGCCAATCTACAAACGAATTTTTAATTTGGCATCTAAAACCAAAATTTGCTACCGCAAAGGCACTTTGAAAAACAAAACGATAATACAAAATCTTCTCATAAACAACGTAAACAAAGTGCTTTCAAAACTATAAAGAAGAAACAGTAAAAAAATGTAGTTCGTTAGCCGATTATTTTATGTTAACATGATCTTCGCATGGAATTGGAGATAGACACCATGATATTGTCTGCTACCAATAAGAATAAACCGACCAGCTGAACCTAGATTGTTATTTAACCAGGAGTGAAAATATTAAAGCAGTTTTGAGTAACTGGCCTACTAAAGACTACTCTATAGTTATTATCATATCAACGAAGCAGGTATTGGTTAACACGAGCGGAGGAGGGCTCCTTTGGTATTGTTCTTTTCACCTCAACCATTTGGCTTTTTAGCTCATGGAATGTCTTGTGTCTACAGATAATTTGGAATCACAAGTGATCGATCATGCAAACAAACACAACACCACACATGAGCGGGGTGATAAGCTCAACTAGTAGTTTGAAAGGTACAAAGTTTACATTGCTATTGGTTACGTATATGAATACCAAAATAAAAATGAATTAACTAAAACTTATAAATATTTATAATTTTAGCTATAATTCATAAAATATAATTATATATTTAATTATAATCATTATTTGTTTCATTTTAAATTATTATAAGTAAAACTGGACTGATTCTAAATCTAATACCAAATGTAGAAAATGAAATCAAAGTAAAACCAAATTATATTTGAATTTCTTTTAGTTTCAGTTTTGCAAAATTATAAAAACTGAATATTTAAAATAAATTAAATTATAATTCTAAATAATTATATTATTTTAAACTAATTTTTATCCTACGAATTAGCTCAGAAAGTCATCTAATATATTTAGATAAGAGTTTTAATATTTTGTTAATATTTACTGTAATCTATGCAAAATCTTTATTTTATTTATAATAAGTGTTATAATGTTATGTTTGTCTTTGTGTATAGATTATATTCTTAGTATTTAGGCCTGGACAAAAAACTTAGAACCAAAAACCCGAACCGGAATGGAACCAAAAACCCTTGTTTGGATCCGATCAGTTTCAAATCAAAATACCCTATAGTTTTTGAATATTGATATCCACATCAATCGGCTAATATCCGAACCGATATCCGATCGGATACCCGGATAACTTTAATATATTAAAAGTATTAGATATTTTTGTATATTATAAATATAACTTAAATAGTTTGGTTATATATATTTTTAGTTTTCTTCGGGTTTCAGATATATTTTGGTATTTTGAATATATTTTTAAAGTTTTTTATTAAACTTAAATAAATAATTTTGGATTTTCGAATAAGTTTTGAGTTTTGAATATATTTTCAGTAAGAAATATCTGAACCAAATCGGAATCGAATAGGAACCGAAATCTTTAAGTATTCATTGGGTACTTAAAACTAAGAGTCAAACCGATCCACGACCAAAAGTAAAAACTGAACAAAATTCTAGTAAGTACCCATTAGATCTAAAGTTTCTTTAGCTAAAAGATTAGGAACTGAACGATTCCTATCCAGAACCAAACCGAATATCCGAATGTCTAAACCTACAGGCAGACTGATTCTGTAATTTATTATTATTTTATAATCGTACTCATGGTAGAACATCATTATTAGGGACTTTGAAGAAAAGTCTCTAAAAAAATAAAAAAAATATATATATAAATTATTATGTATTATTTTTTTGTTAGAAGAAGGTTTCCTAATTTTTGGAAAACTCAATGAAAGTTTTTTAATTGAGTCCCCAATTTGGAGACTTTCATTGAATTTTCTAAGAACTACGAGAGCATCATTATTGGGGAGTTTTAACCATAATCTCTAGAAAATAAAAATTCTATAAATTATTATGTATCATTTTTTTATTAGAGTACAATCTCCTAATTCTTGGAACAATCAATGAAAAATTTTAAGATTGGAGAGTTTCAAAAATTAGGAGACATACTCTAATAAAAAAAAATAATATATAATAATTTCTATTTTTTTTATCTTTTCAGAAACTGTGTTTTAGAATCTTCAATAATCCTGCTATGAAACCTTTTTCTAATAAAAAAATAATACATAATAATTTTTATTATTTTTAATTTTCAAGAGACTATTCTTTAGAATCTCGAATAATGATGCTCTTCTTTAACGGAAAGAAGCTCTTTTGAAGGTTACAATAATTGATTTCTTCATATTTAACTGAATGTATATATTATCATCAACAGTATCATTGTACAGTTCGATAATAAATCCTTTAGAATTAGAACCAAAGGATGAAACATCATAACAGATTGAGTTCTTTTTTATTTATTTTTATTGTGGTCTATTAGTGTTTGATGTAAAACTTGGATTCTTCATTAATGAATAAAGAAGTTTGTTACAAGAGTTTATAGTGAACACGCTCACTTAAACCAACTATAACCAAAATGGTTTACATCTTAATTAGAATAATAAACCGGATATTCTAGAGCCCTTACTCTATTATTTACAAGTCTGTAATATGTGCAAGTATACGCTAATATGGTCCAAGATTAAGTTCTCAGTGCAATACAGTTTTATCCAAACTCGATCTCGCCAATCTAGTTACCACAAAGAAAAAAGAAAAAAAAAAGAAAACTGAAAATATCTTGGCCAAACAAACTGAACCATATTCTTTTTCATTACAGAGTATATTACAACAAATGCAATCCACACTACTATGAAAATCAATAAATATAGAGTGGAACCATAATAAACACAACAAACATGAAATAAATCAAAAGACCAAATGCGTCTGCACAAGAATCTCATCATTGACCAAACAGAAAACTGATAAAAACACAATCTCTCAATCCACAAGATTAGGATCCAGACCTCTTGCCTTCCTCGTCTTCCCCACAAACAGATCCTTAGATTTGATCAAACCAGGTACGCAACCCGAGATTGTAATGAAAGGGAACTGAGCAACCGACTCCTTTCTTCCCAAAGATATTAGGGCAATATCCGAACCGGGCTTGTAGCTTGACATCTTCTTCTCGTTCCCACCAGACATCAATAGCTTTATGTTCTTTGTAGCCACAGAGGCATGTTTCTCAGCAATATATCCTTGTTTCATCTCAGGGATATCAGTAATATCTCCAATCGCGAATACATTCTTGCGACCCTTCACCCTCAAGTGCTCATCCACCATCAACCTACCTTTAACATCCAAGTTATCTTTCAGAACAGTTCCTTTTAGCCATTCTGAAGCCAAAGGCTTCCCGATGCAGAGGAAATAGCAATCTGCGTGTACAGTCTCTCCTCCTGTTGTTCGGTATGTTTTATCTCCGTCCGATGCTGAATTCAAATCCACCCTTTGGTTCAATATAATTTCCACTTTCTTTGATTTCAGCCATTCAAATGCCTTGTCTGCCGCTTTTTGACCAACAAATTCCAACAATCTTGGCCCATTGTGTACTAAAGTAACCTTCTTATCTGGGAAATCGACTGCAATCTCTGCAGCAAGCTCGACACCTGACGGTCCTCCACCAACAATCAGAATCGACTCAGAAGACTTGATCTTCTCATATTCTGCAAACCAAACAGTTCAGGTGTAAGAAAACATATACCAAGTCCTTACACGACACAAACTCAAATATGCAAGCTATATTCTTCACCCTCAATGTGGCTCTCAAACTCTTCAAATTAAGAATAACAATGACCTCTCTACGACAGATTGAGAATATTAATCAGCCAAAGATCCTTCCTAGATTCTCAAACAATGCAAAACCAACTGAAAAAAAAAAGATTCATACCGGCTTGGTATTGCGAAAGCTTCTCTTGCCTGGTTTTGGGAAGCATATCGTTGTGACCTGTAGCAATCACAAGATAATCATATCCAAACACAAGCCCATCTGCTGTGACTACATCAGTGTTGGTGATATTAACCGCTGGAGAAGTCACAACACGGCCGTTTTGTAGGTATTTCTTGTGGTTTATCAACGTTCTTTCAGCGAAAGATGGCTCCACCATGGACCTCAAACTTGCCCATGTGATCTCAAAGTACTCCTTCCTGATATCAATCAAATCTCAGCTCACTTTACAAAAAAAAAAAGATAAAAAAACATACATAAACATAATCTTCTAAGGAATCTTGTACGAAAATAGGCATAACAGAAAGAAACAACAGTGCTCAAATGTAAGAAACATAAACATATATTACCGTTCTTGTAATTAATCATGCAAGACTTAGAATTAGAGGCCTAACAGAGAGAAACAAGAGTGATCAAATGTAAGGAACATGACACACAAACTCCTAACAAGGAATCTTGCAAGACTTAAAAAGAGAGAAAAAACAGTGCTCAAATGTAAGAAACATAACATAATCTTCTAACTGTTCTTGTAATGACCATGCAAGACTTAAAAGAGATATAACGGAGAGAGACAAGAATGATCAAATGTAAGAAACATAAACATAATCTTCTAACTGTTCTTGTAAGGAATCTTGCAAGACTTAAAAAAGAGACCTAACAAAGAGAGAGAAAAAACAGTACTCAAATGTAAGAAACATTACATAATCTTCTAACTGTTCTTGTAATTAATCTTGCAAGACTTAAAAAGAGATTTAACGGAGAGAAACAAGAGTGCTCAAATGTAAGAAACATATTCTAACTGTTCTTGTAAGGAATCTTGCAAGACATAGAAAAAGACCTAACAGAGAGAAAAAAGCATTGCTCAAACGTAAGAAAAACATAAACATTAACTTCTAACTGTTCTTGTGAGTAACCATGCAAGACTTAAAAGAGACATAACTTCTAAATGTTGTTGTAAGAAAGATAATGGTGATTAAGGAGTTAGTAGCCAACAAATTATAAAAATGATAATAATAATAATAATAACAACTTACGGATCGATGAGGGTGACGTCAGAATCGAATTGAAGAGATTTGGAGGCCAATGAGCCGGCGATTCCGCCGCCGATCACAACCACTCTCCGGCCGTTTCCTGATTGAGAATCTGTATTTTCCATTTTAATCGATTGAAAAAGGTTTTCGAATGTTGTTAGATGTTTTGCTTTTTCTCTCACACAGATTCGATTTGAGATTTATATAGACAGGTGTGGGGAATAGTCTATTAGTCTTCTAGGTTAAGGCAATAAAATATTGTGTGTGGTGGACGTGTTGACTGACGTCATATCGTCGTCGGTTCCTCCAGGTACGCCGGAAGGGTCCTGCCGTGTTTCCCCTGATCGTACGTCATCAAGTACGCTATTTTATTTATTTATTTTTTTACTATTTTTTTTGGACAACAATCTCTCAGTCAAAAATCTAAGAAAAATCGTCAATCCAACCAGAAGCAGAAGCAGAGAACTAGCGCTAGTTCTTTTTTTGTTCCTGAAAATATACTTTGTAAGATTTTGTGTTATTTGTAAAAAAAAACTTCATGTAAAAATAAACATTAAAAAACAAACTAATTTCAGCATATTTAATTAAAAAATATTCTATAGAAATTTTAGAAACTCTTAAATCATATTATTTTAGCATAATCTTGGTAATTAGAAAATAATAAATATTGCAAGATAATATAGGATTCTATTTGGTTTAATCATATTAAGATAGAACAAAATCTGTTGACAAACAAAAGTAATAGCATTATATGTAAATAAGAGATTTTTTTCAAATATTTTTATAAATATACTTCACAAATAATAATAGTAAGATTTTCAAATTTTTTAACTATAAATTATAAAAAATTATGTTTTAAATAATTTAATAAGAATTTTAATATTAATTTTTAATTTTAGCCCCCATCATTATCTAATTTCTAACCTCTCCAAATCATATTTCTAACCTCTCCAAATCATTGATTGATGGAATTCAACATTAAACTAGGGGTAATTCATCTGGAACCGTTGGATGATGGTTCGGTGTATTCAGAAACCGTTAGATTCCATTTTCCCTTGTCAAACACTACCAAACTCTTTCAACACATGTAAAATCAACAAGCTTCATTCTCCTTCAATCAAATCCCAAATTCCTTACCATCACTCATCATCCATGGCGATTTCTCATGCTCAGCCTCTGCTTCTTCTCCTCTTCACACTCTTCCTCCTACCTGCTCTTCGCGCCACTTCTTTCCACTACTGCGGTTTGTTCTTAATCCCTCTTCTTAATGATACCTCTGAACAAATCCATTCGTATCTAGCTTAACACACATCACATAACCTTAAAGTTTCCATCTTTACTCTTGATTTGTCATTTAAGACTTAATTTAGAACATACTCCAATTTTTCTACTTTCAATTTGAGGGTAAAATTGTTATGATTCAGTTAAGAATTTGCAAGAAATAAAGTTTTTGGTTTTTTCAAGAAAACCATCTATCTGTTTCGCTCTTGCTGCATGTCAGATGATCAATTTCATGGAGGCTAAGTTTGTTTGTAGAAAGCTTTATTACTATTAAAATTAGTTGACAACAAGTTCTTGCCAAGAACGAGAGGTCAACAAATTGCATAGTCAAGTCTGATGTTTCTATATCAATGACATATACTCTAATCTTTATCTGCATGATACTGTTCTTGTTGTAAACTGGATTTTGCTCTGTACTTGCGACTGTTTGTAGATAAGAAGCTTGATCCCGTTAAGGTCACGGGTGTGGAGATTTCTCCTAACCCCGTTGTGAGTGGCGAAGCCGCAACATTTAAGATCTCGGGTTCTACTGGTATGTTCTTTCTTTGCTTCTTCTTTCTTTAAGTTTCTTCTCTATTACTATGAACTTCAGAACATACTTTTCTTAGTGTTCAACATTTCCTTTGGTTTGAATAGGTGAAGACATTTCTGGAGGAAAAGTAGTGATCGGTGTTTCATTATTTGGACTTCATATCCATTCCGAAACTCATGACCTCTGCGAAGAGACGTCCTGCCCTATCGCACCAGGCAACTTTGTCCTTTCTCATTCCCAAACACTGCCTTCTTTTACTCCACCCGTAAGATCTCCTTACAATCTTTTGCACAGAAGATTAACGAGAGGGATTGTTCATTTCTTTTGACCATATTCTTGGTTTCTATCTCCACGCTTGAACTAAGGAGACATGTAGGCTATGATCACTTGACAAATTGTTTTAGATTGCTTCCTATTTGTCTTGAAACTCATCAGTTCCCCATCATAATCAGCTAGGGACAAGATCTAACAGTACGTCTCTTTGAAACAGGGTACTTATACGCTTAAGATGACGATGAAGGACAAGAATGGCGGACGACTTACCTGCATCAACTTCAAATTCAAGATCACATTAGATTCCACGGTTTCTGTTAGTTAAAGTTTTCCGGTGAAAAAACATGTTGCGTCTGTGTGAAATATCTCTCGTATAGTTGTGTTGTGTCCAAATAAAGGTGCTCTTTTGAGGCTCTACATTATCAAACAGACCAATCTTTCTACTTTAGTGAATTGGAGAAAGAAATGTTTATACCATCCAATAGCATTAATTTATCCATTAAACTTAAGACTTAACAGTGTACAAATAGACACGAATTAAGAACAAAACAGACAAGTAAAGAAGTAAAACCTGAGTTTCCTAAGTAAAAGGAAGTGATATATTTCCTCAATCCCAAAATAAATGAGTTTTAGAGCTTCTAAGAAAGAAGGAATGTCTTTAAATTTCGTACACAACACTAGAACCCCTAACGTTCGAGTGCGAGTCAAGTCCCATTCCTTATCAATGAGTCTTCAAGCAGTTTCGCAGCCTCATGAACCAAACACAAAACATTCTCTACATCTTCTTTAACTTTGCCTGATAATAAAGTTCTCCCGTTGTTGTTCTCCATCGCTAGCGTCTTCAACGCATTTTCGACTGTCTCCATCGTAGCCTTGTGGACTTCTTTCGCTTTAAGCTCGTCTGCATATAGCTCTTCTCTTACAATCATAACCTCTTCTTTTCTCAGGTCTGACTCAAAGACAAGCTGGTGAATTTCCATGATCATGTTTTGTAATTCCGACCTGCCTACTTCTTCCATCTCCTGAAGAGACTGCTTCTCCTGGATTGTATGATCCAATTCCGTCTCTGATTCGGATCTCGTCTTTAATCTCTTCTCTACCTCTTTCTCCACGGTTTTGATCTCTTTCTCCAGCTTCAAAGACTTTCTGTTCATGTCTTCAATTTCTTTTCTAACCGAAGCAAGCTTCTCCCGAGAAAGCTTCATCTCTGATTGTAGCTTTGTTTTCTCTTCCTCGGATTTCAGCAAATCTGTGGCTTTCCCTGTAAGAAGAGTGTTTAACTGAGTAGTGTTGGTCTTCTCAATGTTATCAATCGCACAGAGAACCTTCTCTTCCTCGTGTCTACTGTTCTCTTCATCCACTTTGATCTTCAGCATTACAATGTTACTCTTCAGCTCTGCCTCAGATTGTTTAATCTTACCCATAGCAGCGTCGATTTCGGTTTTGTAAGAACGGAGAACGTCGAGCTCTTCATTTTTCTGGTTTAGATGATCGGACGTTGCCTTCACACGCGCCCTTACTCGTTCTTCTCGCTGTTGAAAGTAAGCTGACGATGATACGAAGCTTGATAATGAGCATCTGAGAGCACTCAGCTTCTTCTCTGCAACTTCTTTTCTTGTATTAGTTTGATCAGACACAGCTTCGATTGATCCTAGCTCGTTCTGTTGCTCCTTCACTTTGATTCCAACCTCTTTGCTTTGCTTTGACAGCTTAATGATGTCCAAAAGAATCTCTTCAAGCGAAGAGAACTCCCCGATGGTTTTAGCGGAGACTGAGAGCTTTTCCTGCGCTAGTTCAAGTTTCAGCCTCGCTGAGTTTAAATCTTCAGTGGACCTTTCAGAAGAAGTGTTACAGAGTTCCATTTCAGTGTCACTGGAGCAACTGGCATCAACACCACCATCAGCTTCAACAAGCTCCTCTTGGGCAGGAACCTCTAGCAGTCTTTTGAATTCATCTTTTTCCTTCATCGCATTTTCATACAGACTCATTAGCTTCTCGTTCTCTTCGTGCATCTCGCTAAGCTGATTCTCCAGGTTTCCAATCATTTTCTTCAGTTCCTCAGCTGCACTTTTCTCAACCTCCAGAGCAATATCAGCACTGTTCTGAGCTTCAGCATTGTTACTTGATGAATCTATCTCGGTATTCACCACAGCTCTGGAGCTGTTTTCTGCGGCTACTTGTTCGTACAGCTCTATAAGTTTGTTGTTATCTTCAATCAGGACCTTAATCTTCTGGCACAGTTCGTCATTTTCTTTCGACAGCTTGACAGCTGTCTCGTGAGCTACAGCTTCTCTTTGACTAGCACATGCAATGGCTTGAACCATTGTCGTAACCTCCATCTGATCGCCATCGCCAACCATGCCTGAGGATCTTATTCCCTCAAGCTGCTTAGCAAAATTTTCCACAAGCCTGAAAGAGAAAACCAAAGAGATGAGTTGAGGCTTAATGACTGAAGCGGAAACTCAAATATATACGATGTGTGCAGTAAAATTACTTTTCCAATCTCTCTTTCTCGTCGATGGAGAAACTTAATGATTTCTGAAGAGATTCCATTTCTGCCCGATTTTGAATAGCCTTTAGATAGCAAAGAAAGCCACAAGTTAGAGCTATTTAACCTTATAAAATGAATAAATATACTGAAGGCAAGAATAACCTGCATCCGGAGGAATTCATTCTCATCTTGGATTGATGAAAGTTTCTTTGCCTCCTGATTCTGTAACAAAACCAAGTGTCAAAACGTGGAAACAACTGATTTGCGCTGCCAAAAAATAAGACCAGCACAGATGAAAGACATTCAAGCCCATACCTGGTTTGTGCCGAAGATGTTGCTGATGTTACCATCTTCTTTCACCGTGGAGTAATCTGATTCGTGCATGAGTTTCCAATCAAGAGCTTCTAGCAGCTGTACATATAGATCCCGGTTACATGCTAATTCAAATGGTAAATAAATCTTCTGTGGTCTAGAAATGACAGAATATATTATTCACCTTAGCCTGTAACACTTGAATCTGTTGATTCAAGATATCCCGTTCACCTTCCTCACATTGTGATTTTAATCTGTGTAGCAAGTAAAAGTTTAACAACCATGACAGAAAGAAAATATATTGCTGAGGGAAGGTAGGGAATTTAGACGAGTCTTGCCTTCGGATCTCTTCTTTCAACCGCAAATTCTCCGTGGCAAATTTGGTAACTTCCTGATTTCTATCAACCTGAGCACGTAGCACCTCAATCTCCTTCAAAAGGTCAGCCTTTTCTTTTTGCAAATGTGCTTCAACAGAGATCTTTCCTGAAGCTACACCTTGTAAACTCTTGATTGCTGAATCTCGGAGCTTTAACATCATTTTCAGCCCTCGTATTTCATCCTCTCTTTTCTTTTCCAACTTCACTGAGGCCTCATTTTCAGCAGCCAAAGCCTGTAAAGCAGCGTCTTTTTCCCTCTCTCTCCTGAAAGCACCAACTAGTGCAACTTCGTAGTCTTTTGGCTACAAACCCATACAAGTGAAAATGTTAAGAACAAGCCAAATGCTTAACAATGGAGATCATACTCTTGAGAAAAAGCAATGTCAAACCTTAGACATCCTTTTGTGTGTTGTCAGAGGAGTGAATGATCCGTTAAATCCCTCCCACTTGAGAGACATTGGAGAAGCAGGGCAACCCATTGAGACAGTGTCAATGTCCTGATTGTCTACTCCACCGTTAACCATTCCTCTTAAGCGGGATACTTCTTTCTGTAGAATATGATTTACAACAATTCAGAACAAGTCCGTGCCTACATGGGAAAGAAAGAGAAACAGTCTTTCCTAAAGATATACCTTAAGCTGTTGGATTTGTAGCCGCATAGCAATAACATCTCCAGATGCATCTTCATTAACAATTGCCTGTTGAGTGTTATATAATTAATAACTAAACTTGTGCACTATATCAGATCCATGAATCAGCAACAATACCAAGGAATGATTTCATTACATTGTTTTTAATAAGCTTGGCACGCTGTGCAAACTTCAGGGTACTTAGGGTCTCCAACGAGCAACTAAATCAGAGAAGAGGGACCATGAGATACAATGACTATTTCAGAGAGAAAGGTCATGGAATGATAAACAGACACAAAGTAATATGTACCTGCTAGATGGGCTTATGTTAGCAATTATTATCGTCTTTGAGTTTCCTCCAAGAGAATCCTATATAAGAGTGACGGTCAGTGATCACTGTAATTAGGTTTGAGAACCAATATGCAGACATCCAAGCTAAATATACGACATGTTTAATAAAATCATGTTGAATTCTCATTATTTAGAAAAAAAAATTACCTGGAGCAAAAATGTAAGCTTTGAATCTCGATAAGGTACATGGACTGATTTTCCATTAGAAACGCTAACAAGATTCATGATCACAAGCCTGAAAAGTCATTACAAGCAAAGCATTAAAACTATATAAGAAAGACTAATCTAGAAGAATTGACGCTTGTGCAAAGATATTTTTACCCCAATGTTGAAAGAGACTTGTTGATGTTGGTTGCCTCTTTGAGCCGTTCACCTTCAGCTCCTGAACTCTTTTGCCTGTACCCCAAATGTATATTAGCAGACTACCTTAAGCAAGCAAAGAAATCAAGTCCTTTTCTAGAATTTTATAGCTGATACTACCTTTCAGATCCAGCTAGATCAACAAGATTAAGCCGTGCAAACCGATGATGTGTTACACCTTGAGATACCCACTGATGGAAAATACAGGTCAGCTTATTTTCTTCTGAGAAAACTAATAAGATATACGGATAATAACAGTTTCAGAAATACAGCCCAACAACTCTCTTCAACAAGTTAGATTTATTACCTTGCTTTCAATGATGCATGTAAATACACTGTGAGATCGACTACTTGCACGATTCATATTAGTTGCAGCTACTTTCCTGTTTGCAGCACCCTGCACATAAACAGACATGTATTGTGGAAGTTTCATAAGAAACTAGTACGATTATGAGATGAAATTAAAAAGTTGTCAACTAATTCTTGGATTATCTTCCTGCATGTGGAGGGAAAGAGCATCTAACATACAGAGTAGTTCATAAAAGCAAATAGAAAGAAGGAAGTTCAGGAAAGTAGCGTCATCAAGATTGCAACATCGACTAAATTTTACTAAGAAAACTCAGAGTATATATTTCGTTAACTTTTTTAAACTTAAACAGAAACATTATACAGGATCGATTGTTTGGAGAAATCAAAATTTTGATAGTTCAGGGAAGGTTGTACGAAATGAATTACCTGCATCAATTGTTGAATCACATCTCTGGCACTTGAAACTTCAATCTCCTTTAGATTCTCAACATGAATACCTTTCTTGTGGTCTTCCCTTAGCTGCCAAAAAAAAAAGGATGTAAACATGGTTTTAGTTAATCCCGCATAAAAATACAACATTCAGATCACAAGTTTTAATATCAATGTATCGCCAAAGTTATATGTACCTGTAAATTATAAGAAGTTGGATCTAACAAATCAAGGATTTGCTCATTGTATATCTCCAGAAATGAGCATCTACAAGTAAACTGTAGCTTCTCTTCTTTCCGGACCTCCTTTTCCTGATACACAAGACACAGATTCGTCGTTAGAACACAACATTTAACATAAGCATACATAAACAGAAAAAAAAAAACTTAAAAGAAACCAAAACCTTTTGAATCCTTGAGAACAAATACTCAAAAACTCTAGGCGTCATCCCACAGTTTACACTATGCCTACGTGTCCCTCCTTCAATATCTCCAAGCATAGTGTGAGTTTTCCCACTTCCCGTCTACGAATTAAACACTACACATCAGACTGAAAAATACTAAAAAGTAAACGTCGATAGCTAGTGAAAAAATGAATGAATACTCACTTGTCCATAAGCAAACATACAGCTGTTGTATCCAGCCACAACATTCTCCACCATAGGTACTCCAGCTACTTTAAACATCTTCTCCTGTATAACTCAAATTGAAAGATCATCAAGAAACTGTCTTAACTCTTATGCATTTAAAGATCAATTGGTACGTACCTGAGTAACATTCTCGTCAGCAACAAGATCAAATGTGAAACGAGCTTCTGGATTCCCAATCCACGTAATTGCTTGACCGTTATCTTGCCTAACACATTTGTTATTCCCTTGCGTAGATATCTCTGAGCTACTTAGTGGACGTGTTCTTATGATAACCTAATCAATTAAATCACAACGAAATTCAAAATCTATAATCATCACCAAACGAAATCGCCTATCGGATCAAATAAACACATAGAAGCTCGACGAAATTGAAAATCTACTAAGGAACCAACGAAGCAGCACCAAAACCAAATCGCAGAGCACAAAAACGATAAGGAAGAGGAGAATCGGACCTGAACGTTGTGGTCTTTCCAGAACGATGGATCGTCGTTGAACTCGAAGCTTTGAGACCTTGAGATATGAGTAGATCCAGTGTAAATCTCTGCGTCTTCGTCCAAATCAGGCATCCTTCGAACGGCGGAAGAAGAGATGGATGTGGACTGGTGATGAGTGAGGTACTCTCGAGAGATGGTGCTTGGATCCGGTGTGGATGGTACAGCGCGTACGATGGACTCTGAGGTGGTGGCGGCACGGTCGTTGAAACCGAAACGGCGCTTGATGGCGCTAGCGGTTTCGGAGATAAACGGCATCGTATTGAGTTGAGAGAGAGAGAGAATCACTGAGTGAGTGAGTGAGAGAGAGAGAGAGAGAGGGATTTGAAATTGGAAGGGGGAAAGAGAAATGAGAGTGAGAGAAAAGGGAACGTTTGTGCGAAGAAGTGAGAGAGAGATACGATCGGAGGGTTGAGGGAGCGTATTGATCAACGGATGAGATTGATTAGCGTTTTTTTGAAATTTTCGGAACGTTGGGGAATTTTTGACTTCTCTCAAACGTTGCGCTTCCTTTTGTTTTGTTTTATTTAATTCCTTAATAATTAATATTCGTTCTTTACCAACATCGGTTAAGATCCCAATAAAATGCGAATCTAAACCAAACCGGTATATCTGAACCGGATATTGTCTGTTGGTTTTTCTATGGTTTTTTCCTAGGATTTCGGGTAAATGGTTCGGTTCAATACATTTCTTTCGATTTTTGGATATTTTGGGTATAGAGATTTAGGAATCTTTCAAGGTATTCATAAAATTTGGTTTGATTTCGGTTCGGTTCTTTTCGTTTAGGCCTGGGACTTCAAGTCGGTTTATTCTGGTTTTTGAATTTTCAGAAATGTACGGGTTTTCTAAAGTTGTTAGTCAGGTTCGGGTCGGTTTATTTCAGGTCCGGATAGGATTTCAGGTTCTATATCTAATCTAATTTCGATTTCGAGTTTGGATTCGAATTCAGATGTTTTGAAAATTTTCAAAATAATAGTAATTAATATAATGAGAACCCCCAAAAAACTCAATATTTAGAGAGAAAAAAATTAATCAAACATAAAAAACTGAACTAAACATGAACACGAACCATCATATTATGTTAGTTATAGATTGAATTTCAGGTTTGGGTCAGGTTATTCGGGTTTCCGTTTTTATATCTAGGTAGGATTTCGGGTCCGGGTTAGTTTTAGTCGGTTTACTCGGGTTTCGATTTTTTGGGTTCAGGTTCAGGTATTTCGGGTCGGATTCAGGTTCGGAGAAAGGTCTCAGGCCTAGTTTTCGGTTTGGTTTGGATAATTAAACTGAGAACCGTTTAATATCTGAAAATTTTTGGGTACGGTTTGGTTCCGTTTCAGTTTTGGGGTTTTGATATTTTTGGGTAATTTGGGTAAAAATATCTTATAATTTGGATAAACTATCGGATATTTTGGATAAAAATATTTGAGTAATTTTGGATAATTCGATTTTTTTAGTACTATTTGGTCTAAATACTATTATAGAGGATTTTTTCGTTAACCCACTTATATAGGCTTTGAATGCACAAAATGTATGAGGTGTTGATATAGTAGATTATGCGGATCAAGTGGAACAAAAGTAGATATAGTTAGATAAATGCGGATCAAACAAATTTATTGGTCCAAAATATATATTTGAATGGTGAAGAAAGATAAAAAGTGGTCTAACATATTGTACATAGTTTTTTATATTATTATATAAGTTACTATTTTATAATTAAAATATTTTAAAATAATTAATTATAGAAAATTTATTTATTAATATATATATATATATATATATATATATATATATTGAAATATTGGTAAATGATCTTTTTCCAAGGGAGTGACTGGTAACCAAAATAATAAAAGATTACAAATAATTCCTCATCATTCCCAAACAATTACACTATTTACAAGTAATTTTTGTTACACATCATTCTTCCTTATTCTTATTTTCTAGAGAATTATAGAGTAAAATTATTATTCATCAAATTTGGAAAAGAACAATGAGTAATAAATATTCTAATTCATTTCTACTATTTTGTTCATTTTCAATGTTTTCCTTTTCATTCTTATTATCTATTTTATGGTCACCAGTCATACCCTTTTTCTTTTAACACTAAATTTCATTCATAACAAAGATGAAATACATTGGTGGAATTCGTTGGTGAAATACAAAGCCGGCAGGACTCGAACCTCCAGAGACAAAGCCCCAAAGAAAGCCCCAAAGAACGGGGAACTAAACAAAAAAACTAAACCGAACTAAAAAAAGGCTGAAACAACTAATTGAAAACTGCATTGCACGAGTTACAACTGATCGATACCAAAGAGCCTAGTGAATAAGCAAAAGAGGAAACCATCCGCGCCCAATCTATTGACAAAAGGGGCTTTGATAAGATTCTTAAAACAGAACTCAAACCTTGAAGAGCCATAAGAACCGATCACAAACACCCCAACAAACGGATAAGAAACCGGATCTTCTACAGAACCAAGGAGGAGAACCATACAAGGATAAAACCTTGTTCTGCAACTAGACGTACGGAGCCACCGAAAAACGCAGTAAGGACAGGAGACGCAAACAGAAGAGACCACCACAGCAACAGATCCGGCGCTTCGAGAACCCTAAACACCCAGAAAACCATCAAGGAAAAAGAGCCTGAGAAGAACACGAAGAGATCACCATTGAAGCGCCTTCCACCGAGAGGATTGAAAACCTTTAAACCATGCAGATCGAAAGCAGAGGAACTCCCACACCTGCACAAAGGAAAAACAGGTCTACCAGATCGAGAAAAATCAAAACAGCCTAAGAAAGATCAGCCTTAAAGAAGCCGGGAAAGCAAAAGAGCAAATAAAAAGGGGCACAACGCCGGAGCTAGAAGCCACCGAACGTTGGCAACAAAAAACCAACGGCTGAACTTGATGAGAAGAAGAGAGAGTGAACCCATAGAAGAAATCTCGTTTTTCACCAGTCATACCCTAAATGTAAAAATAAAGAGAAAATTAAAAAAATACACTTTTCATCATAGATTTATTCAAATTTGCATTTCAGATATATTCATTTTTGTTATGAAAGTCAACAAAGGCAGAAAGCAAATTGAAGATTTTACGTAAAGATAATTTATGGACCCCACTGTCACTATGCATGCACAGTAACTTTCACTTTTTCACTTCTATATAAACGAACGTTTACGTTCAATTGTATTTCACTTTTTATTCTGCATCATTTGAAATCAAAATACGAATAGGAGTAATACATTTCTCTCTCGTCTCTTCCTCTATATTTCGGTATCCCAAAACTCTGCGGATATGAAATTTTCTTCTTTATTCATATTTTTCGATATAATAAATTATCGTTATTATTATTATAACACGTTATCAGCACGATCACTCTATGATTCGGCTAAATATATATATGTAATATTTACCCAATTATAATGGCCGGGATACCTACCTATATATAATAATTTATTATTTTGTATAATGGTCGGATATCCGTCTGTATAATAACTTGTTATTTAAGTAATGGCTGTGTAACGCACCATTATATTATCGTGGACTGTTTGTCGCCTCGTTATAACTTATTATTTAGTAATGGCTGTGTAACGCACCATTATATTGCCGTAGGCGGTTCGTCGCCTCGCCATTGTATTACCGTGGGCGGTTTGTCCCCTCGTTAATAACTTACCGTTATTATATCATGGCTGCTAAATGCACCATAATTATTTATTTACTGTCAACGCTATAATGGACGGCTAAGCTGCCGTATAATTTATTTATGTTCTAATGTGGATGACTTTGTCACTATAGTATTATGATTATATATCTGTTTATATTTTAATTATTATAAATGGAGGCTCAACCACCTATATAAATTCCATGCCTGAAAATTAGTAAGTTTAATTGATTATTTATTGAAAATTAATTTTCGATTGATTTTAATTATATTTAATATCATTTTTCACCAACGGTCACAAAAAAAATTTTCTACATTTCAAACGGCTATGAACAGTAATTTTCAATCTATAAATACACTCATCTTTCACTCATTCATTTCACTCAACGATTTCATCTTCTCTTAAAATTTCTCAAATAGATTTTATTTTGTTTTTGAAAGATGATTCGCTTTTTGTTATTTTGATGTACAATTGTAATTTTGCTTCTATTTATGGTCTCTTCGTTGGAGAATTTACTCCCGAAGAATTTACCATAACCGTTGCATTACTTTTCTATGCATTGTTTTTCCTCATAATCGGTTGTATGATTAATGTATCTGGTTCATTTTAAATGATCAATATTAATAATATTTTCATGTCTTTATTTCAGAAAACAATGGCAAATGTTGAAAAGCTACAGTTCCCACCTCTTAAGATTACCGGAGCAAATTACATCGCATGGACGACTGATGTCGAATTACATCTAGATTTGCTAAAAATAGCAAACTCTATAAAAGAGGAAATTGAATCGCCTGCTCATGAAAAGGCACAAGCGATAATTTTCCTCAGAAAACATATCGATGAAAATGTTAAGCATGACTATGCTAACATAAAAGACCCAACGGAGCAGTGAAAAGCTCTGAAAGAGCGGTTTGACAACCAAAGAGATATTACTCTCTCTCATGCACTCGAAGAGTGGAAAAATCTGAGGTTTCAAGATTTCGAGAAAGTGGAAGATTACAATTCCGCTATTCTTAGAATTGTATCACAATTAGATTATTGTGGTAAACCTGTCAGTTAGGCAGAAATGCTAGAAAAAACATTTCTGACGTTCCATAAGGAACACCGTGTCCTGCAAGAACTCTACAAAAGTCGCGGATACAAAAAGTTTTCTGAGCTGATAGTAACACTCATTCTAGCTGAGAAGAATTGTAAACTTCTCATAAAGAACAACAATTCTCGACCAACGGGAACCAAGGCATTCCCTGAAGTAAACGCTACATATGTAAGAAACCCATATGAAAGGGGTCAAACCTATCATGGTCGTGGTCGTGGTCATGGTCGTAGTCGTGGTCGTGGTCCTCGATTTAGTCGGGGACGTGGGAAGAATTATAACCCACAAGAGAGACAATCATACAAGTGGGTCCGACCTGAAAGAATTTCAAAGGGAAAAAAACTCCAAGGGAATTCCACCCAGAAACAAGAAAATGTATGTTTCAGGTGTGGATTCAAAGGGCATTGGTCCCATGTATGTCGAACTCCGCCACATCTTTGCAAGTTGTACCAAGAGTCAACTAAAGGCAAAAGAAAAGAAGTGAACCTTACGGAACACTTTGAGGGTACGACGGACCTCGATTCCTCTGATTTTGGGAATGACCTTGATGAGACCACTATAGTGGGAAATTGAAATGCTTGTAAGGAGACTGTTATATAAGTCTCAAAAATAAAGCCATATATAATTATTATGTTTCTGCATTTTGCTTCATGAATAATGTTGTTTCTAACAACAAAATTATTGTATAATTATTGTGTGGTTCTATGAATCAAATTTACTTTCTCTTTATTGATTTTTGTGTCTATTACAAAAATGGATCACAATACAAATGGAAGAATATCCAATAAACAAATTCGAGAAATTTGTATACCATATAGTGGAGCAACACACACTATTCTGAAGAAAAAGAGATATTTCTCTTATATTAATCCTAAACGGATAATTGTCAATACAATATTGGGTCCTGCAGACCTGATTGAAGGAATTGGTAAAGCGAACTTTACACTACCTAATGGAACAAAATTTTCCATTGATGATGCCTTGTATTCTCCGAATTCTAAAAGGAATTTGTTGAGTTTTAAAGACATATTCCTTCAAGGATATGATACTCAGTCTGCAACTAAGGATGTAAATCTGGTCAAAGGCATTTATTGGAAAAAAATTCCAAAACTTCCTTCCGGTTTTCATCATACTTATATAGATGCAATCGAATCAAATCTTATGATCAAAAGAAATCCAGAAGATTTCATATTGTGGCATGATCGCCTCGGTCACCCAGGCACCACAATGATGCGTAAGATAATAGAAAGCTCACATGGTCATTCATTAAAAATCCAAGAGATATATCAGGGAAATAAAATGACATGTGTTGCGTGCTCTCTTGAGAAATTGATCATAAGGCCATCGCCAACCAAGATTGATAAAGAATCACCTAAGTTACTTGAAAGAATTCAAGGCGATATTTGTGGACCAATACATCCACCATATGGATCATTCTATTATTTTATGGTATTAATTGATGCATTTAGCAGATGGTCACATGTTTGTCTACTATCATCTCGAAATATGGCATTTGCGAGATTTCTAACTCAGATTATCAAACTGAAAGCTCAGTTTCCTGATTATCCTATTAAAAGAGTTAGATTAGACAACGCTGGTGAATTCACATCTCAAGCATTCAATGACTATTGTATGGTAATGGGAATTGAAGTTGAACATTTTGTAGCTCATGTTCATACTCAAAATGGTTTGGCTGAATCACTAATTAATCGTCTGCAATTGATTGCAATACCATTGATCATGAGATCAAAACTTCCAACATAAGTTTGGGGACATGCTATTTTGCATGCAGAAGCACTGATTCGGATAAGACCAAGTGCATACCATAAGTATTCCCCACTTCAATTGGCATTTGGTCAGAGAACCAAATATTTTTCATCTAAGAATCTTTGGTTGTGCAGTATATGTACCTATAGCACCACCACAACGTACAAAGATGGGACCACAAAGAAGATTGGAAATATATGTTGGTTGTGATTCTCCATCAATTATACGATACGTAGAACCACAGACTGGAGATGTCTTTACGGTACGTTTTGCCAATTGCCATTTTGATGAAAAAGTATTCCCGGTTCTAGGGGAGAAAATAAACAAGTAGGAAAGGAAATCAAATGGAGTGTACCATCTTTACTACACCTTGATCCTCCTAAGTCTGAACTAAAAGTTCGACGAATTATGCATTTGCAAAGTATAGCAAATTAACTTCCTGATGTATTTGCAGATACCAAAACGGTAACTAAGTCTCATATACCAGCTGCAAATACTCCTGCTCGTATAGAAATACCACAAAAACGTGGAAAAGCAGATGATATACTTTGAGTCTAAAACACGCCTGAAGCATGGCAGACCCGTCGGTTCTAAGAATAAGAATCCTAAGAAACAAAAGGAAGTTGAAATACCCAAAGTAGTAGAAAGTACTTTGGAAGAAGTAAATCATGATACTCATGATAATGTTGAGCATAAAAATCCAGAAGAAAATCATGAGATCTCTATCAACTACATCCGTAATAGAAAGATATGGAAAAGAAATGAGATAGATGATCTCGATGATGTTTTCCCATATCTTGTGTCACAAGAAATAAATGACGAAAACGAAGATCCAGAACCAAAGTCTATTTATGAATGTCAAAAAGACATGACTGGATAAAATGGAAAGATGCAATACAAGTCGAACTTGATTCGCTTAACAAACGAGAAGTGTTTGGACCCATAGTACTCACACCTGAAGATGTGAGACCCGTTGGATATAAATGGATTTTTGTTCGAATACGAAATGAGAAAAATGAGATCATAAGATATAAAGCTCGTCTTGTCGCCCAAGATTTTTCACAAAGACCTGGAATAGACTACGAGGAAACATATTCTCCTGTTATGGATGCAATCACGTTTAGATTCTTGATGAGTCTAGCGACTGATAAGAATCTAGAAATGCGTCTTATGGATGTCGTTACGGCATACTTATATGGATCATTAGATATTGATATCTACATGAGAATCCCTGATGGTTTTAAGATGCCAGTAGCATCGAGTTCTAAACCAAATAAGTTATGTGCAATAAAATTGAAAAGATCATTATATGGGATAAAACAATATGGACGTATGTGGTACAATCGTCTTAGTGAGCATTTAGCAAAAGAAGGATATATAAATGATCCTATATGCCCATGTGTTTTCATTAAGAAAACAGAATCTGGATTTGTGATAATCGCAGTATATGTTGATGATCTAAACATAATCGGAACTCATGAAGAGATACAGAATGCATCAAATTATTTAAAAGGAGAATTTGAGATGAAAGATCTCGGACAGGCAAAATATTATCTTAGTCTAAAAATTGAGCATTCTCAAAATGGTATATTTGTACACCAATGCGCATATACCAAAAGAGTATTAAAACGCTTTAACATGGATAAAACGACTCCATTAAGCACTTCTATGGTCATTAAATTACTTAATGTTGAAAGTGATCCATTTAGACCACATGAGAAAAATGAAGAAATACCTAGTCCTGAAGTACCATATTTAAGTGAAATTGAAGCACTCATGTATCTTGCAAATTGTACCCGACCTGATATATCATTTGCAGTTAATCTTTTGGTAAGATTCAGTTCGTCCCCTACGCGAAGACATTGGAATAGAATTAAACATATCTTCCGTTACCTTCAAGGGACTATTGATTTAGGTTTATTTTATCCTAACAATTCAAAAGGTCAAATGGTTGGTTTTACAGAAGCAGGATATCTATCAGATCCACATAAAGCCCGATCACAAATAGGATACGTCTTTACGATCGGAGGCACCGCTATATCTTGGCGTTCTCAGAAGCAAATCGTTGTGGCCACTTTTTCAAATCATGCTGAACTCATTGCACTCCATGAAGTAAGTAGAGAATATGTATGGCTAAGATCAATAAGAAAACACATCCTATCAAGCAGTGAGATTCACGAAGATACTGATCCAACTATCTTATATGAAGAAAATGCTGCATGCGTCGCTCAAACGAAGGAAAGATATATCAAGAGTGACATAACTAAACATATACCTCCAAAGCTATTCACATATATTCAAGAACTCGAGAAGAATAAAGAACTTGAACTGAGATATGTTCAATCATGCGACAATGCAGCTGATCTTTTCACGAAATCATTATCCACCACTACATTCAAGAAGCATGTCCATAATATTGGAATGCGTCACCCACAAGATCTATGATGATCTTATTCAAGGGAGAACTTACGCAGTTGTACTCTTTTTACCTTACTATGGTTTTCCTACTGGGTTTTCCTAGAAAGGTTTTTAACGAAGCAACAAAAAGGCGTCAAATATAATAGTGACAATGGTGTCCAAGGGGGAGTGTTATGAAAGTCAACAAAGGCAGAAAGCAAGTTGAAGATTTTACGTAAAGATAATTTGTGGACCCCACCGTCACTATACACGCACAGTAACTTTCACTTTTTCACTTCTATATAAACGAACTTTTACGTTCAATTGTATTTCACTTTTCATTCTTCATCATTCGAAATCAAAATACGAATACGAGTAATACATTTCTCTCTCGCCTCTTCCTCTATATTTCGGTATCCCAAAACTCTGCAGGTATGAAATTTTCTTCTTTATTCATATTTATCGATAAAATAAATTATCATTATTATTATTATAACAATTTTCAATTTTACACTTTTATATTTGTATGGTTAATTACAAAATTAACATTAACTAAAAAACTCTTGCTGAAAAAAATAACTCTTCTCATACTATCTTCGTCTTCGACAGCCAACCAATCTCTCCGGTGAACTGGAATATTGAAATCGAACTGCTACATATAATTTATAAACCCTCACTATCGCTTGATCCTTCTGTTGGTTGGTGGTGCTTGATCTTGCCCTTGCTTGCCGTACCCGATTTTGCTTTTGCTCGACTCAATTTGAAGCTCTGGCCATCAAGTTCGAAGCTTCTCAGTTGATTCCAAATCCAATTTCTTTGATGATCTAATTGCTACAGAGGATGATCATCAATTCACCGCAAATCATCCCGACCTACAAGCTCTAGAGAGAGAAAAGGTCATGATCAGACTAATTTGATGAATGGAACTACGAGTTTGGGTTCGTAGATTCTCGCCGGTGTGAATTGCAAAGATAGTGCTAAGAAGAATATTGGTATATATTGGTGAATTGAAAACTTTGATCAAATGCTTTAAAATTTGTGGACGTTAGCGTTGTTTCTACCTAACGATTGAAACAACTTGGTTAGGGTTTCTTCAGTTAGCCTCAAGCCGTTGTCAAAGAGTGAGATTAGGTCGTCGGAAAAAGGTGTTTCAAACCGTCGTTTGACTACTTGAAAGCCTAGGTTAATTCTCTCCGAAAAGCTCTCTAAGTCTCAAAGGTATTGTATTATTGAATGTCTTAATCAAAAGGATTACATATGTTTATATAACAAACGACTTTAGACATAATGTCTCTAAGTCGGTTATATTTCCTACATTTGCTCCTTTATTTCCTCCGATAGTTCCTCTTGTCTTATGCCGACTTTCTTTTTGTTATGACGACTTCCTTTATCCGCAAGGATTAGGGTAAGCCGACTTAAAGGTATTTTGGGCCTAAGAGGGATGAAATCCATCTCCAACAAGAAGCTCCCCCACCAGTTCGAATTCTTACGAAATGTGAAATTTGAATTTAAGATGGAATGTGGTCCGAAATACCGAGAGTTAAAACATCAACTCGTCTAAAGTTGTGCATGTTGGCCACGTGGTCCAATCAGAAGATGTCGTAGGTGCGGGAAACGAAGAGGCTTCTAGGGTTAATCATGATGTTGTCTCGCATACCGCGCTGGACTCTATAAATAAGTTCTCCTTCACTGCATTTCTCATTTCCTTCATCAGCAGTGAAAGGTAAATTCTCTCTGCCCCTCCTCCTTTGCGTAGGCGTTCTTCAATTTGTTTTAGTTAGTTCTTAGTTTCCGGCGAATCATTGCCGTGAATCGTATTCCTTTGATTTCTCCGGCGAATATAATGAGTCTGAGAAAGTGTTCTGCCACCAGCTTGGGAAGAAGGGAAAGGCAGGCCGTCAATAACGGCTTAGAAGTTGAAAGGGGTAAAATCGACATTTGTACGGAAAACGACTCCATTGCCGAAAGTGAAGGCAGTCAAACCGCATGACTAATGGATAGCGACTTGGAGTGTGTGAGGGCCGAAATTGTCATTCGCAAGGGGAGCGACGTGATTGCCGAAGGAAGGGGGACCCAAGTCGCTCAATCAGTGGAAGGCGACTTCGTGAATGCCAACTTGGATACGAGAGTGCGAGGAGATCAAAGCGGTCAAACCGAAGGCGGCGAACGGTTCGATTCGGGAAGCAACCAGAATGATGAGGCCGGTGTAAAACCGAGATAAGAGCAAATCGGTATCATCGACGATGGCGACTTTGGGACAATAGGTGATCAAGCTGCTGACGCAGCGAATGACGACCCCCGGACGAGACACAATCAAACCAACTCCATCGGCGATGGCGATTTCAAATCGATAGGAGAGCAAATCGCTCACGCGATGAGTGACAATTTCGGCGTGGATACGAGATGTGGCCAAACCGGTCCCATCCACGATGGCGATCTCGAAGGGACGAGGGAGCAAGTTGCGAACACAACGACCGGCGACCTAAGACATGACCAAGTCTGTATTTTTGATGATGGAGACATTGGAAAGAGCAGGGAACAAGTCGCCCAGACGACAGTCGACGACTCGGATGCAACCTCATAGAACGAGCAAGACGCCGGCTTGGGAAGTAGCGAGCAAGCCAGTGAAAGATCGTCCAGCAGAGAGCTCAACCGGGATCTGTGGCCTGGATTTCTTCCGACCTGGTCAGACTTGGATTCGATAATCGAGACACTTGAAGTAGCGAGCACGGTCGATAGGGGGATCAAATTTAAGATCCCCAAACCGCACGAACGTCCCTGGGACGCTCCATCTGGCTACATCTGTGTGTATGAGTCGTTCTTCCGAAAGTCACACTTGTGGCTCCCACTTCCTCATCTTTTGACTTCCTATTGCGATCGTCGGAGGATTGCGATATCGCAACTATTAGCCACGTCAATCCGGCACATGGTTGGGATTCTTTTGTTGGGAGGCGAGTTGAACAAAGAGGTCAGCTGTTGGGACTTCTAGCAGATGACCAATTTTGGACGGAATCGGGACAAGTCGGTCAGTACCATATTTAAATGAATCTGTCTGACGGGTTGATCACTGGAGAAGGAAGGAAAGTTCCCAACTGGGAAAGGCATTACTTCTTCCTTAGAGTACCGGAGCTGACAGTCCCAGACGTTACTAGGGAATATAGGGTTATGTGGAATACGAATACGGGTAGCAAATAGTTTGTAGTTTTTAATGCTTTCTTGTCGGTAATGTGGTGAAATCTAAGTCGTATGTTGTTGTGTTGATTGCAGTTGAGCATCCGTGGCCTTTGGAGAATACACCTGACGGTTTCTATCCTAAGGTTGAGAAACTCAGATGCCAGAGGTTAGTGCTTCTCGGATCAGGCAAAGTCTAGCTCGAATTGCAAGAGGTAAATCTGAAAACTGTCATCATCAAGGCGCCGTCGTAGTGTGCTGACATAATTTTTTTTTTTTTAATGTAGTCGGTTGGGATATGAAGGAGTTGTGCGAGCCAAACGTAGGGAAGAGGAAAAAGATAGGAAAAGCTAAGAGGAAGATCCCGTCGTATGCCGACCAACTTCAAGCAACTCCCAAGTCGGCGGAGAGACAGGCAGAAAAGGAAGCAGCAAAGTCGCCAAGCGGTCTTCCGGATGCAGCAGGGGCAACCAAGCCGTTAAGCGTGGGTACAAGCAAGGCGGCGGAACAGAAAATGAAGGCGGTTGTGACCAGTGAGTCTGTCCTTGCCCTGCAAGCCGTGTCTGGTGCTCGGAGCACTTCGCAATCGAGTGAAGGGGCTAGCCTGAACACGGAGTCGGATGATGCCGAAGGCGCTAAGAGGCAGAAAAACGCCAATCCACATGCTTTTTCATTCAAATATAGAAAAAGCAGTCCGATAGTTGATGACCCGAGTGAATGTGCCGACCTGGTTAGCCGCATTCACGGGTCAGGCAGAGAGATGCCGCCTGTCAACAAGCTCTTAGAGGCGGAGAATTACAAACGGTTTGCCAAGGCGCTTGCCATGGTAAGGAGATGAACTTATTATTATTTTTGTTAAAATGATGGCATGACAGTGTAGTGACAGCTTGTATTGATATTTTGCAGGTTGCTGGGTATCAGAACCACTCTGTTGTGCAATATGAGTACCGTTTTGGCGCGAAGGCGCTCGCCATTAAGGAGGAGAACACGAAGCTGTACAACTCCCTGGAAGCCGCCAAAGAGGAAATGGCCAAGTTGAAGGCCGACGGAGCTTCGGAAATCGCCCGATTGAAGGCAGAGAAAAATACCGAGGTTGAGCGACTCAGAAAATCACGGGTTGAATACGTCCTCAAGATGCGAGAGAAGACGCAGGCGCAAATGGTGGTGAAATTTTTGGCGAAGGCTGGTAGAGTCAGGATGTACCTGAATGAACAGGATGCGATCAACGATGCCTACTCGTTGTATAGACAGGCGAAGGGTACGCGAGAGTGTCTTGAGAAGCTGGTAACCGATGGCGTTCCAATTCTGGTGGCGACCTTGAACCAGGTTAGGGTCGATGAGAAGCGGTATGAGAAGGATATATAGGATTTCGATGTTGTTGAGATCACCGAGGCGGACCTAGTCATGTCGCCCCTAGAGGTCGTACCTACTTCTCCCTTATTCAGTTCTCCCGTAGCCGCTCCCATTGGTGTTGACGAGTTCGGTTCAACCCGGGGTTCGAAGGTAGCCGAAGCGATCAGTGGCAAGGACACATCGAAGCCGTCCGAAGAAGAAATGGCGTCTTGATACCTCTCCCTCCTCCTTATTTATCTGATTACTTGTACTTTTGTTGTATGATCCGTTGGATCCCTTTTGTACTCTGATTGGACCGTATTGACCGGAATATTTTATTGATGAATCCTGAGATTGCATAAGCAAAGAATCATTTAGATGTCCACTATAAATATAACTAAATCATAAAAAGCAAATTAATATAAATAAAATTGTTCACAATCAAGTCGTTAGGAAAGTAGTGTAACATAATGGTAACGTTCTAAAATTGTTTGCTTATCCTGAGATTGCATAAGCAAAGAATCATTTAGATGTCCAGTATAAATATAACCAAATCATAAAAAGCAAATTAATATAAATAAAATTGTTCACAATCAAGTCGTTAGGAAAGTAGTGTAACATAATGGTAACGTTCTAAAGTCGTAACCTGTTGTTAGACTGCAAGACTTAGTGCTCGGCTTTGTGCGAGACGCGATGCTCGGCTTAAGGGGTCCTTGGCTTGGATTGTGGTCCTTACCAAAGCATGGGTTTGGTCGCCATGGCGCCTCAGGAAAGCGTGTAGGTTTAACGTGATGGGTTAGATCACGGAGTTCGATTTGGTGACGAGTGAGGGGATTAATTGTGGTCTTTTAAGAAGACGAAAAGCAGTCTGACCGACAATTAATTCTCTAGTAAAAAATACTCAACAAGTCGCTCAAGTCATCGATGGACTTGGAAGCCGTCATTGCGAGAGTTGCTCAAGTCTTGTGGACCTGGGAGTGTTGGAATAGTTGATGGATGACATGGGTGCTAGCGCCCCCGGGTCAGTCGCGTTTGCTGTAACGGCTTACGTATGAAGATGGTCAAGTCGATCGCCTGTGTTGTAAGGATCATGCAAGGATGATCGAGCCGATCGGGTAGGGCATGACGACTTTGAGTGCAAGGATGATCAAGTCGATCATTTGGATAATGACGACTCTGCGTGCAAGGACGATCAAGTCGACCGCGTATGGTATAACACCTTTGGGATTTTTGTATTGTTGTAGCTGGACCCTTTCCGGGCTGCCTACGTACATTCGTAAGAAAGATCAAGCCATTCGTAGTTCTTTTTTTATGTTTTTTTTTTTAAAAAAAAATCGCCTACTGATGATATTCTTTAAGACTCATGGAGTTCCATGGTTTTTGTATGGGGATGCCTTTCATAGTCCTGAGTCGGTAGACGCATGGCTTGACAACCTTTGTGATGGTGTAAGGGCCTTCCCACTTTGCTCCGAGTTTCCCGGCTCGTTTTTCTCTCGTGTTTGCGTAGACTTTGCGTAAGAAACCTTGAAAGAGATCCGAGGTGAACTGAGATCCGTTGTCGGTGATGTTTCGTATGGTAGGCCGTGACGGCATATAATATGTTTCCACACGAATAGTTGGACATCAAGGTCGTGAATCTCGACGTATGCTTCAGCCTCAACCCATTTAGTGAAATAATATGTGACTATGAGAAGAAACCTTTGTTGATTAGAGGCATGAAGTGGGCCGACGATATACTTTGCCCATCGCATGAAACGGTGTGGTGCTGTGACCGTCTGAAGCATCTCTGTTGGAGAATGAATAACTGGGGCATGTCGTTGGCATTTCTCGCAGCGAGCAGCGTAGGCGTCACAATCGGTGACCATAGTCGGCTAATAATGCCCTTGTTTCTTTATTTTTAGAACCAGAGCGCGTCCTCCAGAATGGTTGCCTCCTGCGCCTTCGTGGGTCTCTGCCAAGACGCTGTATCTCATCACTGTGGATGCATCGAAGTAAGGCGCGATCGGCGGCGACACGGTAGAGGTCGCCATTGAAGAGCGTATATTTGGCACATTTAACCTTTAATCGGCGACATTCCCATTTTTCGGCGGGTGGTGATCCATTTTCGAGATACGCTTTAAACTCATGTCGCCAATCCGGTGGTGCATCGTGACCTTGGATTTCAGTAGGTGTGATCGCATGGGTTGAATCGGCTGGTTTGGAGAGAATCAAGACGTCGCTTGTCATCGTGATGTTTGGTTCATCAATAGTCTCCCCAGGTATAGTGCGCCTCAGGTTCGATTTTGTAGATGAAGCAAGCGTGGCGAGTGCGTCGGCATTGGAGTAGTCGCTGCGGGGGATTTTTGTTAACGCGAACCACTCAAACCGCTGAGCCATCATTTGAACCAATTTGAGCTATGCATCCATGCGGATGCCTCGTAGCCGCCATTGAATTGTATAGCGACGAGTTGTGAATCGCAGTAAGCTTGGATACGTTTGGCGCCAATTGCTTGAGCAAGTCGCATTCCTGCGAGTAATGCTTCATACTCGGACTCGTTGTTCGATGCAGCGAATGCCAGCCGAAAGACTGCTCGAGGATATTCCCGGTTGGCGACTGGAGTTGTATTCCAATCCCAGAGCTGCGGCGGGATGAGGATTCGTCGACATGGAGGATCCATGGAGTATCTGGTGGGGGGACTTCAGGAGCTATGTCCGGGGCGAGTTCGACGATGAAGTCAGCGAGTACCTGTGCTTTGATGCTTGTACTACTTATGTACTCAATATCGTACTCGCTCAGCTCGATGGCGCATTTGGCCATATGCCCTGACTGTGACGGGCTATGTAAAACCGTTCTCAGCGGCTGGTCTGTCAAGAAGGCAATGGTGTGTGATTGAAGTAAGGTCGGAGTTTTCTTGCCGACATTACAACTGTCAAGGCGAGTTTTTCCAAGGGTTGATATCTCGTTTCGGCATCGAAAAGTGATTTGCTAACATAGAAGATGAGTTTTTGGTCGCTGTGGTCGTTACGAACAAGTACTCCGCTCACTGCAGTGCTTGAAACAGCGACATATAGGTACAGGATCTCTCCATCTTCTGGTTTCGCTAACACCGGAGGCGTGGAGAGATACTCTTTTAATTGTCGGAAGGCGTCCTCGCACTTGTCATCCCATAGAAACTTTTTGTTCCCTCGCAACAGATTGTAAAACGGCAGGCATTTATCCGTCAAATGAGAGATAAAGCGGTTGAGTGCGACGACACTGCCAGTAAGCCGTTGGACCACTTTGGCCTTTAATGGAGATGGAAGGTCTATGATAGCGGAGATTGCTTCGGATTTGCTTCGATGCCGCGTTGAGTGACTAAGTAGCCCAGGAATTCGCCGAAGGTGACCTTCGGCCTCAAAAACGCAGACGCAACATACCAGCGACTAGTCAATGGCATGTTCGCTGACAAAATAGGAATCACAATGGAGGTCTATATAGGCGACATGCTTGTCAAGTCTCTAGTGGATGATGACCACGTAAAGCATCTCGAAGAATGTTTCGCCATCCTGAACCAACACGACATGAAACTGATCCCGGAAAAATGCACCTTTAGGACATCAATTCTTATTTGAGCATTTACAGCTGGTATATATGACATTGTCACTTTATTTGGGTCAGTAAATATGTCTGATAACTAATTTACTCAACTCTATAAATGAATTATCTTTTGAACTTCTATTCATATTCTTAAGTCCGAAGATCAATGATAATTCATTCCAACTCATTTTCTTTTTCAGCTGATTATTTACTCCCACTTATGTTGGAAAGACTGACTCATTCTTATTTCAGTCTGCATGAGCCTTACTTATATCCTCCGCGGATGGCTCTAGATTCTTAGTATCAATGGAGATTCATATCCAATATATATTCCCACCATCCTTAAAGGGTTCATCTTAAAGCTTCTGTGGTGGAGCAACTGAAATGTATACCATACATCCAAATTTCTTAGATGGGAAATATTGGTTTCTGACCCAAAAACCAATTAAGGGGAAAACTATCAATTATTCATTGGCTTGATGCAAATCAATGCTACTGCATGTTCGGGTCAAAACCCATATTTCCGGAATTAACGATTAAAATATTTGAGTATCGAAAAAGAATTTCCATATTTAGATATGAATTCGAAGAAAGTTCATTTCGAACCGTTCTGTCGATAACTTTGCGAAGAAAGTAAGAAAAGCTGTCTTTCGAGAGTTTTTCCGAGGGATCGATGAACTCGCAATTGATCAAGCAAATGATGATCGGCTGGACGAAACAAGACAGGCAGCTCGGCATCAAGACCTGCCAGTGATATCGAGCTGAATGACATCTCTCCATCACGTTCGGCTGATCATTCCATCTCTTGAACGATTTTTCCGATAAACCGAGGAAGGTTACGATTTTTCGAGTAAAAGGCAATCAACCCAGTTTGGAAAACAGGCAGCTCAGTATTTTCGTAGCCAATCCTACCGAGCTGTTCAGCATACATGAGCTGGATGCATGTTTTGCCAAACATCTGCCACAAAACGTCGATCTGATCAGCACAGAGAAGTCAGGATATTTGTTCAATGATCGAGGTGTATCTTCCAAACCACAAGGCTTTTGAACATGAAACCACTTGGAAAATGTTCTCAAGTCAATTATGAATCTCTCAGAAGAAGAATCAGATCAAACGGAGTTCATAAGAGAAAGTTATGCCATCCACAATTTGGAAGTTGCAGTCCAGCTCGGTACGGAAGGTTGGAGCAGCTGGCTGGGTGTTTCCTTCACCAATCCTACCGAGCTGGACGACATATGCCAGTCAGCTCGGTAAAATCCACCCTCCTGGCTACCGAGCTGACCGACACCCTTCAGCACATCGAGCTGGACGCATCCCACGAGTTATCGGAAGATCACCTCTCATCATGTATACCGAGCTGGACGACATCATCGACCTGGAAGCAAGTCAGTTCAGCATTTCCTGCACCCAGGCTACCAAGCTGGACAGTCAGCATGCTGACTGCTGTCCAGCTCGGTAGGAAATGCTGACCGAGCTGGCTGACACTTCTTGTTTCGTCTCGTTTTGTTTCGTTCTTCGTCTTCAAGATCTTTTCGTAAACATACTGATGTTTTCGTAAGTTTCTCGAAATATGTTTCGTCAATCGAATTGGGCTAAGCTGGAAAGATGGACCGACAAGGGCTGAAACCGACTTGTGGAAGTTTCTAGAACTTTCCTCGATGATTTATGGAAAAGTCATCGGAAAAAGGATAAGACTTTTGTCCCACATCGAAACTTAGGTTGTTTAGGACTTAGGTTGTCTTAGTATAAATAGGGATCCATCCCTACCTCTTGTAACATATTATAAGACATATTACACATTCAATACATTATAGCAATAAAAGTTCGTTCTTTTTTGACATAATTTCCTTTTTCGATCTTTCTCTCTACTTTCTACTTTCTCTCGCAAGATTCTCGGATCCTCACATTAACAACTTTCCGAAAATACATTGAGGTGGATTCCGGTTCCCACACTGCACTTTATGTGTGAACATGTACTTCCAAAAAGTTCAATACTTATCTAAATACATATATAATAATACTTACAGAGTCATGAATTCACCAATAATAATAAGATGCATAATGGGTGATCAGTCCACCAACATCTCTTCGTATCCATTACAAGAAATTAATAGATTTCAAATTTATTTTGACTGGTGAAAACCGTATTATCTATTGCTCTTGTGAGTAAGCAGCATATGAAAACTTATTTGAAAGAATCTCTTGTTATTTTCATATACTATTACTTAAATTACTTTTTGCATCTTTATTGAATCGTAATGGTTTAACCGGTTGATGCCAAACGATTATATATTTCACAAAACTTATAATTTACCAAAATATTTTAATCCATTATATTGAATTTTGTTTAGTACCAATCCATTAGAGAGTGCAAATATGTTTCTCTAAGAAACTTCAACTGCATTGAGAAATACTTGTGATTTGAAATATATTTGACATTTCCCTTTTCTTATTGTCTCAACATGATATTTCTCAAAATCTCATGGAATTAATTTATGAAGGATTCATCAATCTTAGTTTTACTGAGAACAAAATATTTTATATGTTCACTTATATAAAATCTGGGATTCTTTAATTCTCTCCCTCAAGATGAGAAGTCTGCGAGTTTATAAATCTTGAACTGAATCCCAATTTAAAATCAATAACATACCCTATTTGGATCATGTATTATATCTTACATCTTTCTAACTTTTGAGACTTATTAAAATAAATGCATCAAGTATTATGATTACATTCTCATAGGAAAATGTTATTCTGGAGCATTCGTATATATATTCTTCTTGTGCATTCAATAAGCTTTTCACTAGATTTATTATAATTACACAATTTTCTATCATGATAGAAATATCTTCTATTCATTACCTTCTTTATTTCTCACTTCTAGTAAGCATATGAATTCTCAAAAGAAACTCATCAGTCTCAAACTTGACATTGATTATATTCATATCCACATTCACATCTTGAATCACTTTTATATCTTTTATCAACCAATGATATTGGTGTGGTCATTTTCTTTCTTATTATATGATGTCACACTTACTTTAGAGAATATAGTATAATCATCAAAACATTATTTATGATTTTTCATCAATTCATTATTTTGTTCATTCTCAATAAGATCTTTTTATGTTAATATGTCTACAGGACAATATTATTTGTGTGGAATTAGAGTACGTCTTCTTGAACATATTTTCATCATTGATTTTCTTTCCACATAATTCCAACTTACGAATAATTTCCAACTTATGAATAAAATATAATAATAAACATATATCATATGATATTAAATAGAGAAATTACTCCAAATGACTCTAAAAAATATGATAAACACTAGATTAACACCCAGTACGAATGTGTACTAGAATAACTCTTATTTTTTTTGCCAAAAGACATAATACCCACATACAAAAATGGTAATATCAATTATACCATTACCATGAAAAATAAAAAAAAAACCATTTTAATATTTACTCCATTGGGTTTTTTACCCAACCCTAACCCCTCTTTTTTTTCTCCTTCATCTCTCATTTGCCGCCTGAGCTTCGTCAAACCTCCTTTAAATTCTGGTGAGTCGGACTTTTTCTGACTGGTTATCATAACATTGAGAGAATTTAGTTTAATTTTGGTAAAGGATCACTAAATATTAATTAAAAAGTGTCAAATTTATTTATATATTTTATAATTTCAATAACTAAATCTTTAAATCTGAATTTATTACTATATATACTGATTTTTAATGATTTTTTAACATTCTTTTAAATAAAATATGTACAAAAGAAAATTTTAGAAACAACCCAACAAAATAATTAAACCCAACTTCAATCCTATTTACGCCGGTCCATTAATGGCGGCTTTATTTTTTTTGAATTATATGTTAAATTTAAATTTTTTAAAAACAATTAATTGGGCAAATGATAAGAATCCAGATCCAAATTAATATTTTGTCAAGAAAGTTTCATAGCTCAAACAATAAAAATAATTTGTCCGTATTTGTGTCAATTATATCCCTTACGCGCCTTCATCTACAACCCAATCTTGGCATGTTATCTAATTTAATGTGTTTCCATGTGATTCAAATTGTATATGTGTTAACTTTTCCAACCAACTGAGAGTACCAATAGGAAAGCGACAGATGGACACTCACTATTAATTGGACAGTTTTCTCTGTCTTGGAGACGACACCTGATCATATTAAACATCGAACTCTAAAAGTTGTCTTCTCATCTCTTCTCAGAAACCAATTGAAAATAAACAGTGATAGTCATAGAAGGTTACAAACAATCAGTGATTTTTGTTGTTCCTGGCCGTTCAAATTTCATTGCTGTGGAAGTGACGAGTTTCTACACTTATTACAGGTTAGTGTTCAGTCATCTGTAATCGCAAGTTCTGTTCATATGCTTTGTTTGACTTTTGAGTAATCTGAATAGGACGTTTTCTAAATATTATACACGTCTTTGTTGTCAAAGTTGCAGTCTCATACATATATGTGTTGTGTTGTATGCATTTAGTGTTTTTTTTTTTAAGTTTTAGATGGTGAATTGAACTCTTACTCGCAAATCTATTTCAAAACTTTGAGACTTTGGCAATTTAAGTATATCTTACTGTGCAGTATAACTTATAGATCTATTTGGGTTTATTACATCTTTTATTGTTATTCGGTGTAAACAAATTTAATATAGATCTAACATAAGTGTTAGATAAAAAAAATAATAAATAGATGTTTAATATTGATCGTTTATATGCATATGTATTAATATATTTCACGGCATTTGTAATTTAGATGTGATTTTGAACGATGAACTACACTTTTCTGAAGTTTTTTTTTATGATTCATGCTTTATGGTTGTCGTAATACATTTGTATATAGACTTAAAACTTCTGATAGATAGATATTTAACATTGTATAACTATATTAAATAATGTTTCAACATATTTTCCAATATGAACTTCACTTTTATAGGTTCTAAAGTTCATTTTATATTTCATACTTTATGTTTGGTTGTCGTAATACATCTGTCTATAAATTTAAAATTTTTGATATGTACATATTCTGAACTGTATAACTATATTAAATAATGCGTTAATATATTTTGAACCATGAACTACACTTTCGTAGATGACAGTTGTGGTTGAAGAGTTTATTTATGCTCTTCAGTTGCGAATGACACTGACTCCGAGTTTGTTGATGAGGATAATGTAGCAGTTACTACACTAAAGTTTGAAAAATTATGAGACCTTGACGATGAAGGATAAATAAACATTTTAGTTATTATAACTTGATATCTCATATTGACCATGATGTTTAACTGTAAAATACATTAGTCACAAGTTGTCTTTTCAGATAATATGTAATATCGTAATTTATAGGTAATCGTTGCCTCTATCATCAGTGATCCTTTGGGAGTTGTTGCTTACTCTGTTTTAAGTTGGAAAGAAGAGGTAGAATATGAGAATGTATCTTACATGAAGAAGTTTATTAGCGAAGATGTCGGATTCTACAGCGAGATGTTTACTGGTGGACATAAAACTGTAAAAATTGCATGTGATTTATAGTTTAATGCATGTAATCTTAAATGCTCTTGATTAAACATTTTTTTGTAACACATAAAGACATAATTTTGCATGTGATTTAAAGGTACTCTATGTAATATAAATGTAGCTGTCTACACATTTTCAATAATACGTAAAAAAATTAGGTTGAATGCGATTTAATCATTATTGCATATAATCCTAAACTATAACGAGTTTGGAACTGATTTATGTTATATGTAATTTCATTATTATTACATGTTATGTTAAAATATTAGTGCATATAAACTTATATACTATGCTAATGAAATTATATATTTTAATAATATATAAAGCCATAAAATTGTATGTGATTTATTGGTTAATGTAATTTAAATGTTAATGATTAAACATTTTTTTTGTAACACCTAAAGGCATAACATTGCATTTGATTTAAAAATAATTATTTGTAATTTAAATGTAGCTGTCTAAACATAATTTTAATAATACATAAAACAAATTAGGTTGCATGTGGTTTAACAATTATTGCATGTAATGTTAAAATTTTGATATGTAAATTTTTACAATTATTTATAACACATGTATAACTAAATGTTTATTTATATGTATATATGTATAGAGAAAACTTAAATATTTTCACTAAATCTAATGCAAGTATCATGCATACACCTTATAATGTTATCATGTTATATGCAAGAATAACTTGATATATTGAATTGGTCATGCATAAACTTTATTATAGCAGGTATTATAGAAGGTTAACATGTAATTCAAAAAATATAATTACATAAAATAAATATACCATCGTTAATGTTTCAAGTTGCAATCTACATTTACACATAACAGAGTTCATGCAATAATACATTTATTAAACATGCAATATCATTGGATCATGTTATTTAGAATTATATATATGTAAGTACAATGTATATGAACGATGTGTGAAACAATGAATATTAATTACAACGATCTATATCCACAAATATCAACTCATTTTTTTCACTTCTCCATGCATTCATTAAATTCGATTTGTCTCTAATGTACAATGACAACATTTATTCTTCAGTTAGGTGGATAACTATCAGATCACCCAGTTCTCATTAACTCAGATTATCGATCTTACCCACGCGCACTTCCCCAACAATATCACTCACGTATGGTGACACCCCATTTTAACGGGTACCCTTATACTATTTTACTAAACACTTTTTTCTCTATGCTGAAAAACAAAATTAGTTTCAAATTCTCATTTTTCACCAAATTCTCTCTGAAAAAACACTTTGTTACAACAAGTGTATCATTAGTTAAAAGTTTGCCAAGAAAAGAATACGATTGCCGATAAGCTTTGAAAGAAAAAATAAAAACAATATTGAGATTCACAAAGAACATAAAACCAGAATTGTAGACCTTTCTCATATCTTCGATCCCCAGCAAATGACGGTCTTTTTCTCAAGCTTCTTCTCTCCTCAATTCTTCATTATCTAACAAGAGGGATATGATTTTCTATTCATGTTCTCACACTCCCTAATCTTCGTTTCTTCAGCTCTTCTTCTCTGGTTAGTTTGTCTTTCCTCTCTATCTCTTTCCCTTTAACTGGGTCTGATTGGGTTTAGAGTGTTCATCAATTAACGGGTCTGTTTAGAGTGTTCATCGATTCTGATTCACCCATTTGTTCAATCAATCAAAGTTGTGAGCTTTTTTGTGACCAGCTAAGTACTGTCGATACTTCGTTTGAACTTAGCAGTCTAGATCTCATGAAGCATTTTGAATTTGTAGAAGTGATGTTACATTCGAGAATAGGAAAGAAGTTGCAGCAAAGATTCAGTTTTGATGTGGTGGTAATTAGCTGCTTTTAATGCTCTTGTGAATAAACATATGTATGATTGGTTAGAATTCATGGTGCAAAGTCTGTGGCTTTTTGATGTCAAAGAGCCTTTGTTTGAAGAACAATCAAGTGAATTTTTGTTGTTGTCCTATCTGTTTTATTGGTATCTGTTTAGACATCTTTTTGGTCGTTCTCCACAGAATGTTTACTGAGTCTCATGTTTGTGGCTGCATATTTTTTACATACTAGTCATTAATTATATGCATCTTTAAGGTCTTTTATTAGTGATTATGTGATAACATATCTACTATATATTAAAGGAGAATCAATTAGAAACCATTTTGATGATGTGTCATTTTCACAATTTTTCTCAATTTTTTGATTTATTTATTTTAATTTATTATCTATGTTGCCAAACACATTAATATATAAAAATTAATTATTTTTCTTATCTCTTATCTATTTCCAAACATAACTATGAACGGATTTTGATTGTTAACATCATAACTTAACCGTTAACATAATAATAATAATAGCAACTGAATATTATTCAAAATATTTAAATTTCCTAATTCTACTCATATATTTCAATCAATTATTTTGATGAAATATTTCAAATTCAATTTATATCTAAAATTATTTTAAAACTGAGTAATTTTATATGCTTAGATATATTCTTTTTAAAAATGAGAATATATTTACTTAATCATATATCTATCATGAAACTAATGATAAAATTTATAAACAAAGAAAATAATATATTTCTTTAAATGGAGGCCGAATTTTAAAAATAATTAAGTTTATGTCATTATCTTGATAAGTTATAACTATCTTCAATCTTTCTATTAAAATAATATTCTTCTATATATTTTTGATCACAAATTTCAATTTTTATTTATTTATGAATATATAATTTTCTTAAAGAAGTTTTACTAAATTTAAGCCTATATAACACGTACCAAATTTGTCGTGGATCTAATCTGTGTAGAGCATAGTTGTAGTTTTCAAATTTGAAACTCTTAAGAATATGTTATTGTGCAATATATGTTTTCAGTCTTTATCTCAGTCGTCAATATGGCTGTCTACATGTATAAATTTGAAATCATAATTTTACATAAATGTTTTTGAAAGAATATTTTTGAATTTATGTTTTTGGCTAGAAAATTTGTGAAAGNTCACCCTATAATTTTGTTTCTGAAAATTTGCAGATTTACTTATTGGTAAGAAATTTTTAAAATTGTATTTTTTGCAGAAATTTGTTTTTGGAATAATGTGGTTTTTTGTAAAAGTTTTAATGGAAAATTTTCAAAATCACAATAAATAACATGTACAACATTAACTACATATCCCCATATAAATAAATATAAATACATGTATATAAATTACATAATATCTTCAAATTTTTTTGTCATCGATCAAAAATATATACAATATTAAAAAATTAAATGCCAACAAAAAATATTATTCATTTCACAATTCAATCTAATTTTTCAGCAAATTTACATATATTTTATATGTTTTAAATTTAAAATAAATATCAAACTAATTATTAACCCCGTGCAAATGCACGGATAATATCCTAGTATGCTATAGAAGGTGGTATTCCTTATTTTGTGATATGGTTAAGTTGTTTGGATCCCCAACTTAATTATGTGCTAAAACTGCTCATACTTAGTGTTAAATGCTCACGTGGTTTGTTTGTGACTCTATTTAGCAATGTTGTTATAATTTCATTTTATGTTTGTATTGCATATTTAACTTATATATGTTTAGTTTATTGCTCTTCACATTTAATGATGTTTAGCATCAGTTTGGTTTAACATTTGGTGATGTTTTGTTGCTCTTTGGCTTCAGATTTGTACTTTCACTTTCAGGTAACTCTTGCTTTAATTTGATTTGCTATATTGTTCATTCACTCTTATTTCAAAATTGTTCGTTTTCAGTTCTTATTCATTGAATTCTCCAGTTTTTTGGTCTCGGAGTCTGATTCCTTACTCATCTAGTTTGGAACTTGTCTCTATTTTCTGCTTCAGCCGTCTCAATTTTCAACAACAATAGACTCCGATGACGTCTTCGCTGTCAAATCCGTGAAGACATATTTAAAACAAAATCTACTCCATGCTCTCTGATCTTTCCCGTTACAACGACTATACGAAAGGGTTTATCATGCACCATCTCTCTAATATGATCAATGGTTCCCCCCAGATATATCCCATAATAGCCAAGGATAAGAGCGGCAACAGCCCCGTCAACCTTCTCCACGCAGATGTATTGATAGAGTATGGAGGCAGTAAATTTCGGCTTAATTATTCTTTTATGAGTTTATGCTTATCTTACTTTAAAACATACGAACACTTTGGCATATTTCTTCATTTTATATATTAAATGATCTACATATATTAAGATAATAGATCCAGATTCAGATCCAAGTGATAAGAATTTTTGAAAATATTTTCATAATTTGTGCATTATTTTTTTAATAATTAGTTTAATCTTGTCAATTTTGTTTTTTTTGGTTTGTATCATTTAATTTATCTATATAATTTTTTTCTTATTTTGTCTGTGGATAATATTTTTCTTATACTAATTTTTTTATTTTTCACTTTAGTTTAATTCTGATATTTTTCTTTTTTTTTTCTTAAACATATTACTTTTCAAGTCTTCTTTTGATCTATTGCAGTTGTATCATTTTGTTAATTTCTTGAGAATTACTTGTTGTCGGTTATTATCAAAAGTACAATCGTATTTGGTTTTACCTTAATCCTTGTGAAAGAATTGAAGAATTGTCCAATTAGATTACTTTGAGATATCGAAGACATCCTCATTTAGAAGAATCCATCAACAGCACAGAAGAGCGGGTAGCAAAATTCATAGGGATTGCAAAAGATGCTGCGAAAGAGTTATTACATGATGCTTCAAAAGTAACATAAAACATAAACCCCCTCTTTGAATTAGTGTTTTACTGATCGCTTGTGGTATTTGTATTTTCCTATCCTAATGCCAATGCTCTTGTGCTTATTTGTAGAGTGTTGATGGGGCATCATCTTCTCAGACGCGTGGGTTTTCTAATGCCCTTGGTCAACAAGGAATACCGTCAAATTCGCAAGCAAATACTCAGCCCTACAATGTGACCTATTATGCAAACCTCTGTTGCGATGGAGCTGACATGAGGTATATATAGCAACATCTCTGTGATCTAGTACCTCGTTATCCTTCACTAAGACTCAAAACGGTGGATGATCTCATCCAGGAATATGGAGAGATCCCTTATAGCCATGGAAGAGAATACTACAAAGACGTCAATTTCATCATCTGGCTACTCAAGTCTTATCCTGGTACCCGTCCTCGCGTCTTCGTGTCTTGCCCAAGTGGGAATTGCATTAGGGATGATCTACTAAATGTCAGTTCAAATGGTTCTGTCTATTGTTTTTATATCTAGAATTGGGTTGAATCCACATCCAATCTTGCAGGACTTGTGTCCCATCTCAGCGCCATATTCTCTTGTCAACCGCCTTACATCATCGCCCAAACTTCGCCTCTTGAAAAGGTGTGTCTTAGAATCTGGTTTAAACAGATATTATCATAAACCTGCACCTCACGTTGCACAATCAGTGTTATTGGAGGAAAGGCTAAGAGCTTAAGAGTCCATATATTGTAAGGCTTGATGACAATAATTTTGCAGGCTCCACAAGACAGTTCACGGAATATCAGACAGTCTATGCTTCTATCATAACATGGGTCTTCTACTCCAGCATCGTTGTCTCCGTGACAGGCACTTGATTCTTAAAAGGTAATGATGTCTCAAATCTGTATTTATATCTTGTTATCTTTTTATAACTTCATAGCGATAATTCTGATTTCTAAAGTTGCTGATTGCTGTGTGCAGGTAGGAAGTAGAGTTTGAAGGTGGGACTGGCACTTTAATGGAATGATTATGTGTGCTCTGTAGGAAGTAGAGTTTTAAATAACCTAAAAAAACTGTTCTTTGACAGGCAAATGGTGTTTTGAGAATCACACCACACTTTAACAGCTTTCTCTTGTTTGAACCCAAAGTCTTCAAGCAAACCTTTGAGCCATAGAGCTTCTTTCACAGCCTCAACAATATACTCTACTTCAGTGGTTGATAAAGCCACAATGGACTGCAAACCCGACTTCCAGCTCACCACATTACAACCAACAGTGAACACATACACTATTGTTGACCTTCTCTGATCCAAATCTGCAGCAAAATCTGAATCACAAAACCCCTAAACCTGCAAACTTTTCCTTTTCACATACAGTAGCCGGAGATCTTCGGTTCCTATAATATATCTCAATAACCATTTCACTGCTTCCCAGTGAATCTGACCTGGCTTCTTATACCAAATGCCAAATCTGGCCTCGAACCCACCATAGCATACATGATGCTTCCCACGGCCGAACAATATGGAACTTCCTCAGTGTCAATACTCTCATCTGAAATCCTGACTGAAGCGAGTTTAAAATGAGCTCCAATTGGAGTTAAGCTGCTCTTTGCATCAGTCATACGAAAGTTCCTGACCACCTTCTTCAAGTATTCAGACTGATCAACCTAAGAGTTCCACTTTCTCCATCTCTGATAATATCCATTCCCAAGATCCTCCTAACAGCTCCCAAGTCCTTCATCTCAAAGGTAGCTTTTAACTGTTCCTTAATTGCTTTGATATCTGACATATGTTGTGCAGCTATCAACATATCATCTACGTAGAGCAGTAAGTAGATGTAATTACCTTCAGATATCTCCTTGGTGTAAATGAATAGGTTTCTTACACTCCGAGTGAACCCTTGAGACTCCATGAACTTGTCAAAGTGTTTATTCCACTGCAGTGGAGATTGTTTTAAACCATATAGAGACTTCTTAAGTAGACACACAGAGTCATTCTTCTCGGGATCTTCATATCCCTCAGGCTGACTCATATACAGGTCATTTTCCAAGTTTCTTATAACGCCCCGACCGCCCCTACCAGTGAGCCCCCATGTCCTCTCACTAGGCCCATGTGCCGACTTACTCTTGTCCAATGGTTGGTGCGTTAACCGAGAGGTTTGAAAATCATGATATACTGTCCCTGCAATCACCAAATGATCGTTTCCTGTGTTTTGGTCTCACTCACACGGTACCGCAAATGACTTCCCGGTAGGTCACCCATCATTTGACTACTGTAGCTCAAGCACGCTTAACCCTTGAGTTTTCTCTGGATGAGTTACCGAAAAGGTAAGTGCACTTTGGTGACATAGGTAGCCAAATACATTATTTTAACCTCCCATATATGTTTCTCTATACCAGAAGTCGGGCTTCTTTCACCGCCTCAACAATATACTCTACTTCAGTGGTTGATAACGCCACAATGGACTGCATACCCGACTTCCAGCTCACCACATTACCACCAACAGTGAACACATACCCTATTGTTGACCTTCTCTGATCCAAATCTGCAGCAAAATCTGAATCAGCAAACCCCTAAACCTGCAAACTTTTCCTTTTCACAAACAATAGTTGGAGATCTTCAGTTCCTATAATATATCTCAATAACCATTTCACTGCTTTCCAGTGAATCTGACCTGGCTTCTAATAAGCCTGCTCACGAGAGCTATACCAAATGCCAAATCTGGCCTCAAACCCACCATTTATAAATTTGAGATAGATTGCGTTTTAAATTAGCATTATAGGATTTATAAAAATTTTGCCAAATTTCGAAAAAAAAAAAAATGTTTAAAAATGCTGATAAATTAAGAAAAAATGAAAACGAAAATAAAAAATAGGAAGAATTTATTATCATATATATTTCGGAAACAAAATATTTTCCAAATATACTTTCAAAATTACATAGAACATAGATTCTATAATATATTTAGGGTAGAATTTGTATTCTGTGATTTACTCTTCGTTATATCTAATCTAAAACATATGTTATATCGTTTATTCTATGATCTACCATATCGTAGAACACGTTTGGTTCTATCCTAACATTTATTATATATTCTGTCTTATGGTAAATTATGTGTTCTAAATAATTATCGATGTTCTGACCTGGTTAGAATATATTTTGATCTAACCTAACTTTTTGTATATGTTCTAACATAGTTAAAATATATAATCCAACTTTTACTCTTTGTTTTAATCTCGTTAGAATATGACTCCGGTGTATCTTATCCATTCCTCTATGTTCTAACAAACTGTAGTATCTATATTCTACCCGTTTCTTAATGTTCTAACAATGTAGAGAATATATATTCCATCTATTGGTGTTTGTTCTACCTTATAAAGAAGATGTCTTCTACTAAATACAGTTAACAAATCTTAGGAAAATATCGTATCTAAACTGAATATTATACAATATCCACTACTTCCTCTAACGGTTTCTCCTTCATCGTTTCCTCTGTATATTTTCATTTTTCTCTCGTCTAAGTTTTTCTCCTTAACCAACAATGCATATCTATGCTTCAAGTGGTTTTTGGAGTTAGCTGAATAACAAATGGAATTTTGTTGTTGATGATGAAAGAAGAGGCAAATTGCTTTCATTGGACTGTAACACTAGTATTGAAGAGGTACATGTTATGGTTTGTGAGGATTATGCAATGGACCATATCAGTGTCGATGTGGAGTTAAGTTATCTTCCAAGTGATTTGGCAAACGGCTTAGTCGTTTCCCCAATTGTTATCACAAGTGATCGACAACTGAAAATTTTTTATGGGTATGCAAAGAAGTGTTCATCTATATCTCTGTGTGTTAGTTTTGGAGCTGCAGTTGAGGATGAAAATACTCCATTGAATAAGGTGCCATCATCCGCTGAATATCAGAAAGCAACTCCGTTGAATACGGTGCCATCATCCAATGAATTCAAAAGCAACATCAATGTGGAGCAGGGGGGCGGTTGTTGTGGTGATTATGGATTAACTTCTGAAACCAAGATCAACGAACACAGTGGGAAAAATGTTCGCTGTTGGCTGCTGGATTCCGTAAAGATGGGGCAACTTTTCATTGACAAAGATACTTTGCAGGCAATTCTTGAAATCTCTGCAATGAAGTTCAACTTTGACTACATCATTACCAAAACTACCAGAAAGAAGTGGTATGCTCATTGCAAAGATAGCTTATGCAATTGGACAGTGTGTGCAACAAATTTACCTGATTCAACATACTTCAAAATCAGTAAGTATGTTGGTCATCATACATGTGCTCCTTCCAAGAAAAGTGCATTTGGTAGAACAGCTTCAGCCAAGACAATCGGAGGTCTCATTAAGCATCAATATGAGGGGGTCAAAAAAGGGCCAAAACCGAATGATATCATACAGTTCATGCGTAAGGAGCATGGCTGCGAGCTCTCGTATTCCCAATCTTGGAAGTCGTGTGAGTATGCAGTGGCGGTTGTTAGAGGTATTCCAGGTTTAAGTTTTGGTAAAATACCAAAATACTTGCACATGCTGAAAGAAGCTAATCCTGGTACGCACACTCACTATGAAACGGATCGCAATGGTAAATTCAAATATCTATTTCTCACATTTGGTCAATCGGTTAGAGGGTTCTACAATGCCATTCAGAAGGTCATTGTAGTTGATAGAACTTTTCTGAAAGGGACATATAAAGGAGTTTTGCTTGTGGCTACATAGATGGTAATTCTAATTTGTATCCGATTGCATTTGGGGTTGTTGATTCCGAAAATGATGATTCATGGACATGGTTTTTTAGGCAGCTAAAGGTTGTTATTGGTGATGATAAAGGTTTAGCATTTGTGTCAGATAGGAATTTGTCTATTGGTAAATCACTTGGAATAGTTTACCCACAAGCCGTCAATGGAATTTTTATCCACCATTTGTTGAACAATGTGGTGACGTATTTCAAGCAAAGTGGTGTGGCTGCATTGGTTGAAAAAGCTTCAAAAGCATATAGGATTGTCGAATTTGAAAGTACGTTCAATCAAATTTGCAGGATAAGTCCTGCTGTTGGAGTATATCTAAGGCAAGCTGATGTTGCAAAATGGGCTCGCTGTCAATTCCTAGGATTCAGGTTCGACAGTAGGACCACTAACCCTGCTGAGTCTATAAATTCTGCTTTGAGATCCCCTAGAGAATACCCAGTAATCCCTTTGTTAGATAACATAAGAAAAATATTAACAAGGTGGTTTTATGAGCGCAGAAAGTTAAGCTCAAAACAATTGGATCCTTTGACCACTGACATCGAAAAAAAGGTTGATAGAAGGATGGTCAAGGCGAAAGGATTCATTGTGCAGGCTGTTAACAATTCTCAATATCTTGTTAAAGGAGACAAGTATGACTGCATTGTTGATTTGGAAAGAAGAACTTGTACATGTGGCAAGTATGAGTTAGGGAAAGTACCTTGTAGACATGCTATTCCGGTAATTTATTCTTTAGGCATGGAAGTACATCGGTTCACATATGCAATGTATACGACAACTGAATGGAGAAAGACATATGAAGAAAGCATTAATCCAATAGGTGTTCCAAAGGATCAATGGTGTGTTCCTTTATATGTTGAAGAAGCGAAGGTTTTTCCACCGGAAACACGAAAAAATGCTGGTAGAAGAAGAAAGAGAAGATACGAAACAGTTGAAGATAAGATCAGATCACAAAGATCACAAGGGCCTAAACAGCGCAAGTTCAGCAGATGCAGGACTCCAGAACACAACAAAGTAACCTGTGATGCAGCAATATAATTGCGATTTTCATGTAATTTGAACTGGTTCCATCTTTTTCTAATATATCCGTCGTTATTATGGTGTTTTCTTGTTTTTTGAACTGGTTCCATCGTTTTCTAGTATTTCTCTCGTTATTTGAAGTTGATTTAGTAGACTTTTACAGAACATTTGTCATTAGTGAAAACACTCTTTTTTTCCTTTCTGGTATTTGTCAGTCTGTTTCGATGTACACCTCCAACTGCAACGATTGGCTCTAAAAGACATATACAAATAATAAAGTGTTTGACTAAGAAAAATTAACCATACACATATGTGTATCATACAAACCAGAAACAGAAACATCAATTCGAGCAATACACAAAAACCAACTCTCAATGCTCGTTTCAACAAAACGATTGCTCCTCCTGAATCCTTAACCTTCACTTCAACACTCCCTCTGACCCGATGTCTGTTAATGCTTTTATGTTAGCTCCGTTACAACAAATTTTGCTAACAACCTTCTGCAAAATAGAAAACACCACACTTCATTAATACATATGTCAGACACACTTAACTTAGCTACAACAACTCAACGCTTTTTAGCAAAAGCGTCCACAAACGACTGAAATGTGCTAAGCCCAGCTCTAAGTGCTTGACGTATAGCTAATGCAGATACTTTCTTCGGAATTTGGATTTTGAACTCATCATACTCCATATGTGATGAAGATTCTTCCTCACTTGCGGATGATGACAGCTCTTCAACTATAACCTTCGTCTTCTTAGCACCGTCTTCTGCTTTATCTTTCTTGACTTTCTGAACAGTCTTTCCTTTCATGAACCTGCCGATGGGAGAAGTCACTGCTTTGTTTTTAGTAGCTTCCTTCATGATTTTTGTTTTTACATACTGATCTGGGCACTGAAATGTCTCATTTGCTCCAACCGAATCAAAGCCTTGAGCTTCCAACAACTTGTAGATAAGACAGGGATACAATATGTGAAACTTTCGATCTTTTCTAGCACCAAAAATCATGATCTCATGATAGATAAGCCTCCCCAAATCAAACTTCAGTCCTTCATCCAAATTATACAACAACTTAGCTCGATCAGGACGAAGCGTACAAGAATTCGTAGTAGGAATCCAATTCGTGCAAATAAGATTATAAAGATCATAAACCTCATCCCTAAACATTGTAGGAACCAACGAATCATACCGTTGGCCTTCTCTGCCAGATAAAAATTCAGCTACATCATCCAAAGGTAACGCATATTGCTCCCTACTCTCTATCGCAGTCATTCCTTCTAACCCAATGACTTCATTTATCTTGAGTGGCCGTAGTTCATAATATTTACCTCGCACATAGACTAAGACCCTATTACCACGAGTTTTCTCTTGTGGAAGATGAGAATAGAACTCCCAAATAACCGTTGGATTGAATTTTGGCAGATCTGTCACAACACTCTCCAGCTTGTTTCGAACAAGAATCTCTTTCATGCCTTTCTCCGAGTCTTCTTTGAAATTAACCAGCCTTTCAACAGTGAATTTTTGACTAACAAAAAAATAAAACCTTTTCTTTGCATTTGGAGTCTGAAATCGAGAACTCTCAACCATTTTCGTTGATGAAACCAAAGCTCTGTTAGAGGATTTCTCTTCGGACTGAGATGCACGAGATTGAGATACTGTCTTCTTCTCACTTTCACCTGATGGTTTGCTGTTCTCGTCCGCTACAGGCATTTCAACCAACTCTTCAGTGGGTCTATCCCACAATGGAATGTCCGACTCTCCATCGACGAGAACCATTGATCGAGTTTTCACCATCGAAATAGTGTTTTACTTTATTTTGTTGTTTATGGACGAAAACAAAGAAGCTCGAGCTGAAGTAGTGACTCGAACTTCGAAACCTCCGTCAAAAGCGGGTTAAATGTTTATTAAAAAATAACACAGTCGAATGAGTCCCATAGCCCACTGGTTTCCATCCCCTTCCTTGAGACTTAATAATATACACACCTCCAGTTCGATTCCCGGATGCTACTAATTTTCCCCCTTTTTTAATAAAAAACTATAGTTAGAATCCACTATCCTACAGACTTATTATACACATCGTGGCAGATACTATCATCTTGTATCCTTCAAATTAAAACAAAACCAACCAAGTTTTGCCGGTCAAAGAAACCATAAACAGAAACACCAAAAGTTGTTTTTTATACAAAGAAGACACCGAAACAGAAACAGAAACATATGTTTGGGTTTCATACAATCCGAGCAATTCACAAAACGATGACCGGGTTTTACAACGGCCCAATAGCCCCATGTCTCTGAAGCGTTAGTGCGTAGCAACGATTGTCTGAACTCCTCAACCCCTGGCAAACGAGGATTGAACATGAAGTCAGATAATCCACTCTCAATCTGGAGCCAGCAATCATCATCAAACAAACCTGTATAAGAAGAAATGAAAACACTCTTATGATTTCTTGCATTTAAAACAAACACATAATACAATACACTTACCTATAGTCCTATAGATCCTCCACATCTTCAGCAGCACAATCACCTCCCCACGACCCCTCAAATTTTCAAACCCATCTCGGAATGCATATGCATGATGTCTAGATGCAACACATTTTATTTGACTCTCACTATTATTAATAAAACAAAGTGTCTCAATTACACTAATGTAAACAATTTGATGTCATCATATTTCATTCTGTACTTACATGTTGTCCCTAATATAAAACACCATCTTTGGATTAGCAGGGTCATAATGGAATTCAATGTTGAAGACCACTCCCATTATATCTGTAAGATAAGTTTTTCCATTCTGTTACTTACATGTATGTAGGAACCAGAATTCACCTCAATGTATTTTCGTAAAGTTAATGTGAGGATCCGAGAATCTTGCGAGAAAAAGCAGAAAGTAGAGAGAAAGATCAAAAAAGGAAATTAGGTCAAAAAGAGAACGAACTTTTATTGCTATAATGTGTTGAATCATTTTCGAATGTATTTGAATGTCTCACAAGAGGTAGGGATCGATCCCTATTTAGACTAAGACATCCTAAGCCCTAAACTCCCTAAGTTTCGATGTGGGACAAAGGTTCTTTTTTTTTCCGATGATTTTTCCATAAATCTTCGACGAAGCTTCTAGAAGCTTTCATAAGTCGGTTTCAGCCTTTGTCGGTCCATCCTTCCAGCTCGGCCCAAGTCCATTCCTTGTCTAATGGTTTTCTTCGGTTAGTTCGATAGACAAAACATCTCGATGTTTCGAGAAACTTACGAANAAAACATCTCGATGTTTCGAGAAACTTACGAAAACATCGGTATGTTTTACGAAATGGCCATAAAGACGAAGAAAGAAGCGAAACGAGACGAAACGAAAAGCGTCAG
>OVBI01000787.1:0-53114 GCA_900406495.1 Sisymbrium altissimum
TATATATATATATATATATTTATATATATTTATTTATTTAAAAGGAAATGATATTTTTAATAAATTTAATATCAAATACTAAGTATATACAAAACTATTTGAAAATTGTAAGATAATTTAAATATCATGGAAAGAAGTGACCTATTTGTGTTAATATATTTTCAATAGCAAATCCACATATTTTTATTAGTAAAATACTAATAATTTTCGTAATCGCAAAGAAAAATATCGGATCTATAATCATTTTCATTGTTAGAAGTTATAAAAGGGTAAGAACTGAAGAGTAACAATATAGTGTTGAGGAAAGTTTGGATATCAGAATGGGAAATATTAACTCAAAAGGTTAATAGTGTAGCTTAATTAACGCTTTTAAAGTAGTTGGATAAGGATTGAGGATTTGTTGGGTAGTAAAATTCATGTTTCCGTAGTAAGAACATATGTTCCATTTTTTTGAAAAGAGACTGGATATTAGTCAAAGAAATATCAAGAAAAGTTAAAAGTGAATCGGATTTCCATTTGAATAAGGAAAAAAATTGAATGACTTGGTTCTAAACATGTAAATAATAAAAACACTAAACTTTTGTTTACTTCTTCTAAAGAAAAAAATTAACAGTAAAATCGTCGGTAAAATAAAAAGATATTAAAAGTTTAAAAATCATAATATTTTTTTTATGTCTTTAAACTTTTTGATGTTTAACTTAATAAAAAAAATATAAAAACAGATGTTGATATCGCAAATAATCAGAGAAATATAGTGAGATGTAAGACCTAATGGTCTGAGAGGAGGATGGATCTGTCGAGTATTCGTTTTTTAAGATGGCATCTTAGTTGGAAACGAGTAAAAACGTAAAAGTTTATAGGTATAATATCTAGAAATTAACTAGAAAAGTGAGTTAGAGTCTTGAAAATAGAAAAAAACTCTGGAATTAACTAAAATTTTAAGTAAAACAAATGTACGATTGAGAGAAAATTGAATCTATTTTTTCTTATCGAAAGAATACTTCTCTTCATAGATTTAATCATTTCAAAAGTTGAATGTCGGATCATTAAGGTGTTATCTACATCTGGTACAGATTGTTCGAGTCGATATAAAGCATTAGATGCTTTTCACCTACCACCTTCAGCTTGTTATGGTAGTTTTTAAAAAAAAAAAATTGTGTTGAGACTGTTGCAGGTCCGTATTAGCAATAGATTTGGTGCGAGGAGATTGACAGAAGGTTTCCCTACTTTCTCTCTCACCATGTTTTGTTTATATGTAATTTTCATCTATCACATATGAAAATAAGAGTTCTTGACTACTTAATTTATTTGGTATTAAATTTCAAATATATATCATTATGGAATATTTGTTATTAAAAGAACAACCAATTTTTCCAAGAAAAAATTTCTCCTTGGAATTAGGGTTTAATATTTGATTCCAGTCCTTAATACTAAGATTGGGTGTCATGTATGTACTTTTTTCTGGTTGGATTCACCTTGGGTTCCCTGTATGCTCATTCACCTCCTAATATTGTCTACTATACTCTAGATGATATAGCAGAGAGACGAATTTAGGTAAGGTGGCCTTACCGGGTTACAGCTACTAAATCGTTTGACCACTCAATCTTTAACCACTTTTAAGTTTGGTGTGTGGCTACACTGTCAAAACTTAAAAGGATTAAAATCACGTGGTCTTATCTATTTAGATTACTTAAGTTATTGTACCCAAAATACTATAATTAGAAAATGACACAAAAAATTCATTGAAATAATAGAAGATACACTTAAATTAAGAGATGATGTTTATCCAACAACTTGATAATGTGAATGAATAGAAAAACTTAGCCAAATGGAACTTGATGGTGAGTGATTAAACTGTAAAAAGATGTTTAATAATCAAATTACATCATAATCAAGTATATGACTTAGCTGAATCTACTAGTGATCTCACCAAGGATTAGATGAGTGATCAAGTGATTCAGAACAGTGCCTAAGAGCATTTTTGTGGTTTATTTATCATTTGATACTTATTTTGTAGGGTAAATTTCAGGTTTCTAAGATATATACTTTAGTGTACAGAATACCCTGTTAATATATTAATGAAATCTAAACCTGGAAACTATTTCAAAATTTACTTTAACTTCTTTAAAGTCCGTCGAACTTAAGCTTTAGAGGAAAGAGGTAGTTTAGATGAAGAAGTTGAATTAGGAGCTTGAGATGGAATTTTGTTAATTCAATCTTGGTTTATAACTCGGATTTAGATCAACTCTAATGAAACACTATAATATCAAATATTGTGTGAAGGATACTTTAATTAAATGGTAATATTTAACTATAAATTAGTTATTTTTGTGTTTTATGAACAATATCACACTATATTCAGTGTGATACTATTCATCACACTAAACATTAAAATATATTTTGGTGTGACACTATTTTAAGATAACATATCCTCGGGAGATATCTATAGACTAATTGAGATACAGGTAATTAATTGTGTTTCTGCTCGCGGTAAAAGGGCTCATGCATAAGAAGTCCATAAATGACACCTCACTCTATATATTTGGCAACTACAACTCTGAAATTTTTATAAGTAAACAGGAATAAAAAATAGTATTTATTAAAACCCCCAAACGATTTCAATGTGAAGTTTCAAAATTAAATAATAAAAAATGTCCTGGTTGATGTTGAGACATGAGGAATTGCAATAATAAGAACATGGGCTGTTTAAGCAACGAAAAAGGATAATGCTTCCACGACCACTTGTGTGTCTTTTGTTCACTTTCTCTTTTTATAAACATATGATTACAATGGGTAATGGGGTCCTCTCCACAAAAACATTTAGATCCAACTATAATCATTTACGTTTCGACTATATTTTTTAAAGTTAGAATGATAATATCAAATCCTAATATGTTGAACATAAAATAGGGAACCTTCTATCTTGCTGGTGTAGGAGATTATTGTATGGGATCCCTTATTGTATTGGTAAATTCAATCGTAAAAGGGATTCGCAAGTTCATCAAATCTGATTATTTTTATCTGGATTTTTTTTCATTCAATCGTAAAAGGGATTCGCAAGTTCATCAAATCCGATTATATTTATCTGGATTTTTTTTCCACATGGGGACCCAGACCCTGTAGATCTAAAAGATATCGCAGTTTAAGAAAGTTATAAAAAAACATTACAGAATTTGTCATTCTTAGTTGATTTGAATATACATATTTGTCACCAGCCGCCAGCCGGTAAAAATTGACTATTGTATTCACATAAGAAAATCATTTGCCGATCATAGTATGTTATAATTATCTCTTGAAATAAGCAGTCCAACAAATGACAGAACTGTTTCAGATCTTTTGGATAAAGAAGTTTTTAGATTCAATGGATATCTAATAGAATTTCAGTTTAGTTTCGGTTCTATCTCTTATGGTTTCGGGTATTTAAAACTTTCGGTTTTTATTCGGTTTCTACTCGAATCGAATGTTTATTATCCGAAATATTGGAAATATATCTGAAAACTCAAAAATATATTTGAAAACCCAAAATTATTTATATATATTTGATAAAAAATTTGAAATATCGAAATATATCTAAAAACTTGAAGAAAATTAAAAAAAATATAACTAAAATACCTAAAATATATTTGTAATATTCAAAAATACATAACACGTTCAATATATTTGAGTTATTAAGATACTCACGAATATCAATATTCAAAAACCATTGGATATTTTAAGTATAATTAGATAGGATCTAAACCGGCTTTTTCAATTCGGTACCGATTCGGTTCTAAACTTTTTGCCTAGACCTATATGTTACCTTTGGGAATGCAAAATGTAGAATGTATAATACATAAACTCAGGAGCTTTTGTTATTCGTTCATTGAGCAAATTTATCAAAACCAAAACAAAATAAAATGCTTTTCATTTAATCAACTAGAGGAAATAAAAGCAATTAAGTTGATTTTAGTTTTTTTTTTTCTTTTTCAACAAGTTGATCTCAGTTAAGCTGATAAAAAACTAAAATCACTTAAGAAAGCTTGCAATTAGCTGGATATTAGTAATTAGTAGGATCTCTCCACGTGGGAGTTGGAAACAAAGGATGAAAGGGAACTTCTTCTTTTTAATAGCTTCAATGGCAAATGCAATTACAATACACAAACAAGAGATAGTTGAATTAGTTTACAACCCAACTTGGTTCAGTGGAAGGAACCGGGAAAGTTGCTGGTAGCATAGAAGAAGGAACACGATTTTAAGAAAAAAAAATCGGAGCATCGGAGATGGAGATGTAAAAGTCTTCTTTGTTAATAGACTAATTGAAAATGGAATAGGGTTTATAAAGAATTTACAGCAAAATAGAGTTTGAAGTGAAGAGAAAAATAAAATAGAGTTAGAAATGCTCTAAAGTAACAGTGGTTTTTTTAGCATTTACTATTTACTGTAAAAACGAAAAATCTGTATTAAAAATCATGAAAAAGTTGAAATTAATATTATAAAATGATAAAAATGTTTGAAAATCTTTAAGAAAATAGACAAATACGTGGATGTGAGATTTGTGTCAATAAATTGTAGGCATATAATGTGTGTTAATTAAATGTGACTTTCGTATACCACTATAGAACCATAAGTGAAACGATTTTGCAACATCAAAAACAGAATCTGCAAACTTATTATCTAGGATACACTATTAAAACATATTTTTAGAGAAAAAAATAGACAAAGATGATTTGCTGGAGTATTTTTTTTTCTAAAACTAATAGCATGTATTAAATTAATGAAGAGAGCAAAAAGACTATCACTCAGCAGTATTGACAATGCAGACTTCGTAAATTTTTATTAAATTTGAATTAATGTATTACTACAAAAATAAGTTTGTCAAGCTCTACGGTCGGAAAGAGGAATACTTTGCTGAAGCCAAAATTTACCTTACATTCATATGTCTCCTAAATTATACAGAGTTGTCAATAAAAATATTAAAATGTGAGTTTATGCGCTCGAATATTTTATAGTTAAGCTATATATGGATTTTGTTAACATAACTTAAATTGTGATCATGTTGATTATGAACTAAATTAGTTCACGAATCAACAAGAAATTTATTACAATATATTAAAATAATCAAAATTTATTATAATATATTAAAATAATCAAAATTTAATAAACATAATAATAATCAAGAATAACATTGTAGAAAACTTTTAATATAAGTTTAAATACTAAATCCACATCCAATTATTTACTATATATATATATATTTATAACTATAATATATATAAATATCATAGTTTATTATGTTTTGTGGTTTAAAATATTTACTAAATACATTTCTAATTATAACATAGAAATATAATATTTTTAAATTATTGTGTAAATATTTATTCATGAATTAACTCATAATTAATTAAAATTTGCTCGCTTAGTTTGCAACTCATTTTATATTTGATCATTGAAACTTATTTATCTAACAAATCTAAAAAAACACAATTTAAAATCATGAAAATCCAAATCGTTGACAAAAAAAAAAAATCATAAAAATCCAAATCAAACTCAGTCGGTTCATGAACTATCGGTTCATTTTAACATTTCCAAGGATACACTCAAAAACAATGGAGAAGAGTAGAGTAACTCCAAAAACCAAACAACACAAATTCTCACCCATTAACCCAAACAGCACAAATTCTCTCTCTCACCTCACCTTTACTTGCCTTAACGCGCTCCGAAGGGGAGAATTTCGTCAGTCTGATGATTTTCTTTTTTTTTTTACTTTTTATTTATAGCAATAAAATAAAATAAATAATTTAAAAAACAAGAAAGATCCGACTTCTCGGAACAGATACATTGCATGTAAGATTCCAACCAAAGTATAAAAACCATATCTTGACCTCACACTGACCGATCATTTCCTTTCCTCTTTATTTTTTTTTTCTCCTTCCCTTCCCTCTTTCTCTCTCTCTCTCTCCCCAATTTTTTTTTCCCTATCCGATAGGGTTTCTCTCTCCTCTTCTTGATCTTTAATCTTCATGTTCATCTCTTTCTTGAACACAATCACACCTGTTCTGTTCCTTTTTGCTCTCTCCCACGGGTTTTCGCTTGTATCATCCTCAAGCGCTTTCGTTTTTCCTGGGACGTTTGAGCTCAAATCATGTCTCAAATCTTTAGTTTTGCTGGTACGTCTCCCCTCAATCTTGGAATTAAATATTTAGTTGTATATATGTATAGACGAATCGTAGATTATTTGATTAGTTAGGAAGAAATATATAGATCTGATTACTCTTTTAATCTCCGCCGTTGATTAGATCCATCCATAGATCTTGCGAATCTCATTAGATCTGGTATTGATTCTGAACTTGTTAGAACTCATTTAACCTGTCTATGTTTATTTACAAATTTAACCTCTTCGTGTCTATTTACGAATTTAACCTCTTCGCGTCTATTTTACAAATTTAACCTCTTCGTGTCTATTTACGAATTTAACCTTTATTTACGAATTTAACGTCTGGGTGTTTATTTACGAATTTAATCTCTGTGTTTATTTACGGTTAAAGATGAGATTAATAATATATCTTTTGGTAATTTTTGTTTTTTTTTAACAGGTGAAAATGATTTTTACCGACGTGGCGTTATATACCCAAACCCAAAGGAAGCTAATCTGTTGCTTTCGCTTGGTAGTCTTGTTGATTGTTACTTCCCTCCTTGCAAGAGGTCACGTGTTGTTGCACCGTCTGTCTTTAGTGCTTTTGAGGAGAAGAGAGTCTCTATTGATGTGCTTCCCGATGAGTGTTTATTCGAGATCTTCAGACGTTTATCTGGACCACAAGAGAGGAGTGCTTGTGCTTCTGTCTCGAAACATTGGCTTACACTTGTAACTAGCATCAGACAAAAGGAGCTTGATGTTACTGAAGATGGTGATGAGTGTGAAGGATGTTTGTCTAGAAGTTTAGATGGGAAGAAGGCGACTGATGTTAGACTAGCTGCGATTGCTGTTGGAACAGCTGGTCGTGGGGGATTAGGAAAGCTTTCTATTCGTGGAAGTGATTCTGTTAGCAAGGTTTCTGATCTTGGTCTTAGGTCTATTGGTCGGAGTTGTCCTTCTCTTGGGTCTCTTTCACTGTGGAACCTTTCTACCGTTACTGACAATGGTCTTTTGGAGATTGCTGAAGGTTGTAATCGTCTTGAGAAGCTTGAGTTGAACCGTTGCTCTACAATCACGGACAAGGGTTTGGTAGCTATTGCTAAGAGCTGTCCTAACTTGACTGAGCTTACGTTGGAGGCTTGTTCAAGAATTGGAGATGAAGGTCTTCAAGCTATTGCAAGATCTTGCTCCAAGCTGAAGTCGGTTTCAATCAAGAACTGTCCTCTTGTCAGGGATCAAGGAATCGCTGCACTACTGTCTAACACCACATATTCCTTGACGAAACTTAAGCTTCAGATGCTGAATGTCACTGATGTCTCTCTTGCTGTTGTGGGTCATTACGGCTTGTCGGTCACTGATCTTGTGCTCGCTGGTTTGTCACACGTGACTGAGAAAGGGTTCTGGGTCATGGGAAATGGCGTTGGGCTGCAGAAGTTGAACTCTTTGACCATCTCAGCTTGCCACGGAGTGACTGACATGGGGCTTGAATCTGTGGGAAAGGGGTGTCCGAACATGAAAAAGGCGTTGATCAGTAAATCTCCATTGTTATCCGACAACGGTTTGGTCTCTTTTGCGAAAGCTTCTTTGTCATTGGAGAGCATTCAGCTTGAAGAGTGCCACAGGGTCACCCAATTTGGGTTTTTTGGTTCTCTTTTGAACTGTGGTGCTAAGCTGAAGGCTTTCTCTTTGGTGAACTGTTTGAGCATTAGAGATCTCACCACAGGATTACCTGCTTCAACTCATTGTAGCGCTCTACGCTCTCTCTCTGTTCGTAACTGCCCTGGCTTTGGTGATGCAAATCTTGCTGCCATTGGGAAGCTCTGCCCTCAACTCGAAGATATTCAGCTGTTTGGTCTCAAGGGAGTAACAGAGTCTGGTTTTCTACATTTAGTTCAGAACTCTCTTGTGAAGGTGAACTTCAGTGGCTGTTCCAATTTGACAGACAAAGTTGTCTCTGCTATCACTTCCTGTAACGGTTGGACACTCGAAGTCTTAAACGTCGATGGGTGTACCAAGATCTCTGACGCAAGCTTAGTCTCCATTGCAGAAAACTGCCAGATTCTTAGTGATTTGGATCTTTCGAAATGCTCCATCTCAGATTCCGGGATTCAAGCTTTGGCTTCATCTGACAAGGTTAAACTTCAGATCCTATCCTTGGCTGGTTGCTCTATGGTTACAGACAAAAGCTTGTCATCCATCGTTAAGTTGGGTTCAACTTTGTTGGGATTAAATCTCCAACAGTGTCGTTCCATATCCACTTCCACTGTCGACTTCTTAGTCGAGAGGCTTTACAAATGCGACATCCTCTCCTAAACCACTATCCCACGTATCTACCTATAAATGAAGGTATCTTAGTACCGTACCAAGTTTTAAGTTTCAGCTCTTTTTCAGGCTCTGTGATCTACGCTTCCTCACTATCTCGCTAGGCTCGGTATGAACCCGGTTTTCCTTTTTTTTTCCAAGTAGTTCGGCTTCCGGTTTCTTTTTCCAGTCAATGTTGTTTTTGCAGGGTTTCCTCTTTAGGAAACTCTAGCTTACCACGAAACCGGAACGTCGTGTGGTTGCTTGAGAATATATACTTTACCGGGTATACCGAGATTTTAGGGTTTATCATCTCCTGTTTCTTCTTGCCTTGGTGTCTTTTACGAGCCTTATGTTTCGTTTTCTTTTGAGTTTGTCTTTGTTGAAGTTTGGTTTTCCTCGAAAAGGGTCTTTTGTGTGATGTCTAGTACGTGTTCAAAATTTTTGTTTAGGTGTCTTGGGTTGTCTCTCTTTAGAGGTTTGCTCTGGCTTTTGTTGCAACAAACTCTATTAAAAGAGTTTTTTTTGTTGTTGTTTTTTTGCCAGAGCCCTCTTTTTTTTTTTCCAGGCACTGTATTACAATCTGTATGAACACTGTACTAAAATTATGTAAACGCCCTTTGGGATGGTTTAATGAGTATTGAATAAAATTCTCATTTTGTTGTATAATACAAAAGCTTGTACTATTTTTTTGCTTTTCTAAATATCATTTTGGAGATCTGAGAAATTATTACACCGTTAAAGCATATGGGGGGGACAGGAGAATCAAATTGTATGTGAAAAACAGAGTTTTGACTCTAATGTTACGTTTGTTTGTGTCCAATCAAAAAAATGAATGTGCGGTTCAATGAATGTGGTCGAGGGGAAGAATCTGGCCAACGATTATTTTTGTGGATACGATATGATTTGAGTGGGATTAAAATAAAGTGGGGAAATGAGTCATTATTATGAGTATTCGTTGTCGCTATTATTGTTATTTGTAGACTAACCTTAATAATTTAATTAAGATGACCACATTTTCTAAATTATGATCCCTTAAAGTGGAGACAAAGAATCATTGTAAGTTGCGCGTCTTGTTCACACAACCTTGACCGTATTCTTGTGGAGCCCCAACCATCTATTGGAAAAAGGAAAGGTTGATTAAAAGGAAGAAGTTAACCAAAATATTATAAGATAAATATAGACTTACTTTTACATATGTATTCTTTAACTAGTTAGGCCGTGATTGTTTAGTGAGGATGATGAAATTTCCAGACTTAATATCTAAGTAGATGCAATCCTCCCAAGGAATATGCATTCTAAGTTGGTAAGTTGGATAATACAAATAAGGCGGTGGAAATGAATGGTCGCACAGAATCTGTGGAAGACTTCTGATATTCCTACTTCTTTGGCCAAGGATATGACTCACCAAGACACCAAAAGGAGGATTTGATCAATGGATATTACACACTATGATCAGAGAAAAATGAGATAACTTCTCAAAAGATTCTAAAAAGAACAAAAAGGCTTATTATTAAAAATGGGATTACATCAGTAGTTATAGATAATACTTACAGAAAATTCTAGAAAAATAAAATTAATAAGGTAAAGACCAAAACTAAATTAAATGAATGAAGTCGAACAACTCTTGGCCTCTAAAGACTCTTGGCCTCTAAAGACTCTTGGCTTCTAAAGACTCTTGAACTCCAATTTTCTTCACTTTTCTTATGCAAGAAATTAAGTGATTTATTTAGATTCTTCTTGAACTTGTAATAACTTCAAAATGGCCTGAACTTGATATATAACATCATGGATAGATTTTTGAGTGCTCATCATGTCCAAAACTTCATAAATAAGCTCATAATCATCATTTTTGAATGCTGGAGATGTCACTTTGCTTTTAATCCATTATAGTTGAATCATATCTCTTTTTATGATTTCCATGATTGTATCATCTCCTCCCTCTTAAAAAAGATTTGCCCTCAAATCTGTCTAACAAAAAAAATGGTAGAAACAAGCAAAACTACATATTTTTTTATTTATTTGTATTACTTTTTTTTTTCTCTTTTTTTTTTCTGATGAAAACAAATAAATATATAAAAATATAAAATATAAGAAAAGAAGATGAAAATGTAGAAGATGGATGAAAGAAAATGAAGAGTTGAGAAAATGGTAGAAAGATAGAATACCAAACTCAGAGTGTTGCTCTGATACCAAATGATGCAATCCTCCCAAGGAATATGCACTCTAAGTTGGTAAGTTGGATAATCCTTGTAGAACAAGGCGGTGGAAATGAATGGTCGCACATAATCTGCGGAAGACTTCTGATATTCCCACTCCTTTGGCCAAGGATATGACTCACCAAGACACCAAAAGGAGGATTTGATCAATGGATATTACACACCATGATCAGAGAAATTAAGTGATTTATTTGGACTCTTCTTGGACTTGTAATAACTTCAAAATGGCCTGAACTTGATATATAACATCATGGATAGATTTTTGAGTGCTCATCATGTCCAAAACTTCATAAATAAGCCCATAATCATCATTTTTGAATGCGGAAGATGTCACTTTGCTTTTAATCCATTATAGTTTAATCATATCTCTTTTATGATTTCCATGATTGTATCATAAATACAGTAAGTGCACTAATCAAATGATGTTTATTTACAATTTTGGTTTATGTATCTAGAAATTGTATTTAGATGTAATTACATTTATTTTATATTTTTATATTTATATTTGGATGCATTTTATATCAAATGACTAAAAATTCGTTTTTTTTTTTAATTTAAACATGTATATAAATTTATAAGAAACTAAAGCTAAATGATTGTACATTTGTACCAAACAAAATTTTATAGTTTTGGAGTTTGGCAGGAAAACGAGATTTTACGGTTTTGGCGGAAAAACAAGATTTCACTGTTTAAGTGGAAAGATTTTGCGGTTTTGGCGGAAAAAACGAGATTTTGCAGGTCTGACAGAAAAACAAAATTTTATGGTTTTAGCGGGAAAACGAGATTTTGTGGTTTATGCAGAAAAATAAGATTTTACGGTTTTGGAGTAAAAATAAGATTTTGCGGTTTTGACAAGAAAACAAAATTTTGTAATTTTGGCGGGAAAACGGGATTTTACGGTTTTGGCGGGAATAATAAGATTTTTTTTTTGTTTTTGGCGGAGAAACGAGATTTTGCGGTTTTGGCGGGAAAAATGAAATTTTACGATTTTGGCGGAAAAAAAGAATTTGCGGTTTTGGCAGGAAAACGAGATTTTACGGTTTTGGTGGAAAAACGAGATTTTTTTTGTTAGGTGGGAAAATGAGATTTTGCGATTTTGGCTGGAAAATAAAATTTTACGGTTTTAGTGAGAATAATTTTTGGTGGGAAAACGGTATTTTGCGATTATAGTAGAAAAATGAGATTTTCGAGCTTTGGCAGAGAAATGAGATTTTGCTATTTGACGAAAAAATAATATTTTACGGTTTTGGCGTTAAATATTGTTATGGTTTCTTTAATAAAAAAAATATTATTTTGTAGATTTTTAAAAAATATTTTTATATTAATAAATGTATTTTAGATTTTTATTAAATTTAGATGAGTTTAGTGTAACTGAAAGTACTAAATTAACTCATTCAAAAATCTTGATTTTTTTGGATGAGCTTTGGAAATACATCTCAATATCGATTTCAGTTAATAATCTAAATTATTACTAAACAAGCATCAGCCTGCATGCATCTCCATTCACATAACGCATCTAACCCACCAAACAAACAGGAACTTAGTATTTGCATTAATATTATCTAAAACTAGGCTTTGGTTAAAAAGTATCACGTATATATGCACGTACCATGAGCTATCTTCAGCTGGTTGCTCCTGTGATTCATGAGATAACTGGTTTAAAAACAAAAGGATCTCACATAGTACAACCTACAAGTTTCGATGAAAGATGGTGTAGGTTTGGTTGAAGTTCCAAAAGAAGTGTTTGAGGATTCATACGATTGTCAACAAACACCGGGAGACAAGTCACATGTGATTGATGTTAACAAAATCAATTCAACCACTATGACATTACGGATCAGTAATCATACAACGAGAAATCGTGTTCTTAAGAGAGGGATGTGGAATTTGGATGATATTCCTATGTATAGTTATGTCAAAGTGATCATCTTTCCAAGAAGAAACAGCTCCTGAGGTGAAATCAGTTCAGCTTTGGGTTTATCAGAGACATGTTTCAATGAATATGTTTCATAGAAAGGACTAAGCTTTGTAACAAGCACAGTCAGGGTACCGGTAAGATTGCACATAGACGCAGCACAATGTCAAGTGGCAAAATATGTTGTGAGGCAGATCTTTCGAAAGAGTTGCCTAAAACAATGAACTTCATTTTTCAAGGAACATAAATATTGTGGTGGAATTTGCGTACCCGTAATTACAAAAGTGTTCTACTTATGATAAATGGGAACACTTAGGAACAGCCTTTTTGGTTAATACATGAGGGAAGGAAAAAGGTGGATAAAAGATTCAAACACTGGTTAAAAGAGATTCTCTGGAAACTTCTCCATATTTGAAACGGAGAAAAGTTCTGGAAAAACATTAGCAAAGGTGAGCCCAAATAAAGCTAAGATAAAAGATGTTAATGGAGGAAACAACCCTAAGAAGTTGGTGGAGACTAGGACAGTATCCTGCTTAAAGGAAACTGAATGACAATCGAATGAAGAAGGTGAGGAGGAGAAGGAGAAAGCAGATGAGGAGAATACTAAAGAACAAAATCAGCTTGAGAAATATTATGGTGATCCCCAAACTGATTCCAGTATCTTGTACCTCGAAAGATAAACACAAGAAAGTAATGGTTTCAGTTGTTCAAAAGCCTAAGGAGGTTCCTCCTAGTATTGCCAAACACTCTACCTAACATGATTTGAGTTTGAGTTTCTTGGAACCTACGCCGCTTTAACAAATCTGCAAAACACTCTACCGTACATGATTTGATAAAGAGACGGTTCATTGCAGTTTCTTTGTATATTGGAGACTCGGGTTAAAGAGAACAATCTGAACAAAGCACAGTGAATTGCTTCTTCTATATTTCGAGATTGGTCTTGTCTATCTAACTATGAATTCAATAGGTTGGGAATGATATGTGTGGGGTGGTTCTCAAGGGTGAGAGTCACTCCTTGTTTTGAAAGCAAATAAAAGATAACCTGTTCGAAGACATGAGCAACCATCATAACTCGCCTATGCTTAGAAACAAGGGTTTGTTGATATTTGATGATTTTAACGAGATTGTGGATGGGGAGGAGCATTTTGGTTTCTGGAATCTTCTACAATTCATCATCCTTGCAGGATGTGGTCAGATACTGTTCACTAGTGGATATGAACTTACAAGGTCCATTATTTAAATGGTGTACCAAAAGAGAGGAAGAATTGATATGTAAGAAGCTTGATTGTACGCTCATGAATTGATGCTTCGCTGGTCTCACATCCTTAGTCGTCTTTTATATCTGAATCGGGTAGTTGCTCGGATCACTTACGGTGCATGATACAAAATTACAACTACAAAGTGAACTTTAAAACTTCGTTACCCTTTCAAGTTTTCGAATGCAATCACGAGTTTACATGGATTTCTCTGTCTCTTGTGGAATGCTTTTGGGGAAATACATAGAGAACTTTTCAACTCTTTATCGGGTATCCAAAAAAAAAGCACTAAAACCACTTTTAGAGGATTGAGAAAGAGCAGTTAGGTGATCTTCAGAGGCGAACTAAAGAAGCGTTTTGTGTGACAGTCAGATAAAAACCATGATAAATCTAATACAGAAAGCAATAGAGGTAGAAGCGAGGGCTTAAAGTAAATAGCATTCTCTAGCTGACATAAGAGTTCTTCGACAAGGTCGAAGTTACATTGGCTTAATGTAGAATAGATACTTTCAGCAAGCAGTAAAAGCCCGAGAGGCTCACTATTCAATAAGGAAAATTAAAAGGGCTGATGTAGCAGTAACCACATCTCAGGATGAAATAAATGGAGTATTATCGAGGGGGTTCACTAAGGAGAAGTTGTTAAATTTGAGCTAATTTTGGAGGCTTATTCTAAACTTCTAACTAAAAATCAATTTGTAATTAGTGGATTAATCCGAATCTTTTATATATTAATTAATAGTGGTTTCTTCTAACTTCCTATCTGAGATTTAGATTGTATCCAACAGAAGTAACAAATAATGAGATTAACTAAAGAACTACTATTTGCGATGCATGTGAGCTTTTTAAATCAATCATGGTGAACTAGCTGGTTTCTTTAAGAGTGAAAGAGGGCTTTGTCAAGGCTGCTCTCTATTGTGAAGACATAAGGAAGGAGAGGTACACAATCAGTCATATTGATGATAACACATTCGTAGAAAGGGATTAGAAAACATCTGAAAACAACTGTCAAAAGAGGAATCAGTCATGTTGATGATACTACCATCATCAAGCTTGAACACTTTATAATCTTCACCTTCATCAGTAAAGTAGATAGCGTTCTTCAAACATCCATAGTACTCGGAGGCTGGGACCATAAAACAACTGTCCATAGATATTATGAGTGTCTTGTCTCCCAAGGAACTAAGGTTAACCCATTCTACCAAATTCTCGTCCATCTTATAAACCTTAAAACCAATGGTCCTCTCGATAACACGTCCCTTTACGCAAAATTTCTTGCATAAGCGAAGAAAAATACATAGATCGCCACAATACTCCACGAGTCTCTTCTCTTTGCAAAAAATATCGTTATAGTAGTCCTCTACAGGAAGTAAAGGTCTGTATTGATAAAGCTCGAGCTCAGATAAACTAATCCACCAGATTACGCCTTTTAAATCTAAGGCATAGATTTGACCTTTGTGGACTATAATATCTGAGAAATTTTTAACTTCTTCGTTTTTGATGCTTCTCCATTCACTACTTTCTTCTCCACCCTTGCAGCACCAGATTTCGTTGTCGTAGTCAACTGCAAAAAACATGTTCTGTACGAGAACAACTCTACTAGATTTTGCAAAAAATTTATAGCATATGCTAACATCTCTAGCACGAACACCTCTAGCACGACCACCTCTAGCACGAGCACCTCTAGCACGTGGTGGACTTATTTGAAATATTTCCTCACAAAAGTATTGAACGTTGTAAGATTGACGAATCTCTGAAACACCTAAGTTCAAAAGGTCTAGGTTTTGGTGGCAAGGGGTGATGACCTTCCCAGAGAGAGGAGACAAGCAATTGATCTTACTGGATTCGGAGACTTGTGTGGTTTTGATCAGCCATCCTTTGTTAGGACGTGATGAAGGAAGAGTTACACGGGAGAAACTAGTGGGAGCGAGAACAGTCTTTTTCTTCTTGAAGTGAGGAAGGTTTCGTTGAAAACGGTAGAAAACACGTTTCTTGGTCGCAATCACTGAACGCCAGGGTTTACAGATGCTTCGACTACGGAGGAGGTCGATGTGTGAGGAGGATACACGATTGGCAATTAAATCTACAAGTTCTTCAGGTAAATCAGACCACCCCAATTTACTCATCTCGATCTCTATCTCTGTGTGTTGTTAATCGTTATGGAAACTTTTTTTATTTGAATGTGTATACGTACAACTCCAACATACACAGATATATATATACATCGCCGAAGAGGTTTATATTTGGTATTTCCGTTTCTTTTGGTAACATATTTCCAATTGTTTTTTGTTTTTTATCAAAGAAACATATTTCATTTTCTATTGGTTTCACGGAAGCGCTAGGAACATATATTTCCTTTTCCATTGGTTAGATCGGGAAATATGTGTTTAAGTGACAATTCACACTACCTAGTGAGAAGGAAATACAAGGCGACATGGGGACAAAGTGACTACACAAGTGAGGTTGAATAGAGCACATTGACAAGCTAAACAGGAATCGACTATGTTCGATTAGAGAAATGGGAGATCAGAGAGGTATATATTTTTATTTTTAAAAAGGACATTTAAAAGCAATTTCAATATATTACTATAAATTATTAATTTAGATTAAATTACCATAATTATCAGATATATTTATCTTATATAACTACATTTATTATAAATTTCATTACATGCAAAAATAGTTCAAAGATTTATTTTTTATTTCCTAAAATGAACCAATATCAATATTTGATTTGTATTTATGCCAATCAGTAATAAAATTATGGTAATAAACTATTATTTGTTTTTAAATAACTTAAAAATAATATATGTTAAAAAATAACCACAATTTTGATTAAATAAATATATAATAATTTTATTTTTGCTTATTTATATCAATTTAGTAATAAACTCAGATATAAATAATATACCATATTTTTTTTTAAAAAACAACTGAATTAGTAAAGTTATCTCACATATAGTGTATATGATTTAATTATTTTACTAATATAAAATTTTGAAAGATTTTAAATATATTTTTAATGCTTTTATTTATACAATTAGATTTGTTTTTATTAGTATAAATCGTAAGTTATATATTTATTCACTATATATTTTTTTGTAATATATCAATTTTCCTCATCATTTGAAATTTTTTTTTTCAAGCTTTCAAATTTTTTATTTTATAGCTTTTTATATTTTATTCTATTATTTGAAGCGTTCCAATTTTTATATGAAAATTGTATGATTTTAGAGAAAATATTTTAATATAGGTGGTGTAATTATTAAAAATTATTAATCAATTTAAAGATCAATTTTTAAATTTTTTTTTAACTTTAATTACTTAATTTATTATAATTAGCATTATTATTTATTTTTGAAATAACCATTATAATAAATCATTTGTATAAGATGATAAAATTTATGCAATTATAAAAAAAGAGTTGGTTAATATCACTAAATTATTTTTTTATAAAATGATTCAAGAAAACTTAAAAAAAAAATCATAATCATTGATATAGATATTATAATTTTGAAAATTACATTTAGTACTATTTATATGATTTCAAAATATTTATATAAATATAATATTACACACATATTATTATTTCATGATCATCCACGTCCTTTTCCAAACAAATTGGGCAAAAACAAGCAACTGCAAAGCAGGAAGATGATCATTGTGTTGTTGAGTCTGAGGAGTTTGCTACGTTGTCTCGAGAGGTATTCCCGTTTGACTACTCTTAGTGCAGTACGTAGTAGCAAAAGATGATCATTGGCAAAATCCATGGATGTGAATCCGTCAATCGCTTCCATTGCGACTTGTGAGACGATTCCATACCTCACACTACGTTTTAATATTGTACTTCTGATTCGGTTTCTAAGTATGATACACCCTTAAATCCTCTGGTAACATGAAGCATAACAAAGCAAAGCATCGAAAGCGTTCACAGTGGAAATCCATCTATGTGAAGCTCATCGTCGTCTTTCTCTGCCACTTCTTCTTCTTCCGTTGTCACAAGATATTTGCATGATCGCATATCTAAGCTTGAAGTTGCTGCGGATGTTATGCATCTCCTACTGTCACTCAAATCTATCACCACTCTCAATCCCAATAAAACATAGAATATCAAAAAAAAAACAAAACAAAAGAAAACAAAATCGGTAGGAGGAAGAACAAAAGAGTCTTTTCTAGTCCATGTTTTTTAAACAAATTTAGCTTCAAAGTCAACTTTGTTTTCAAACGATGATCAACACTTTGATTAACATAAAATATTGAGTCTTCTCTTCAATGAGTAACAAGTCAATATCTAATGGCGGGTTACACCTAATAAACAATAAAAGCGATTGATTAAAAGACCAAAATTTTTTAAAAAGTAATTCTACAGAATGACAACTTGGACAGCTCCGGTCATGTCTAAGCCAAGAATCAATACAAAAACGACGAAAACACTACAAGAAAAACGTACAAGAAAAACGTACATTGTTAACACGGAAAATCTGCTATCATATATATAATATATAGCGAATTCACAAATGCTATGTTATCGACAGTTATGGTAGGTGTCACCCATACGATATCATTTTTTTTGTATGCTATAAAATTTCACAATACGATAACAAAATTTGGATGCGATTATTTATTTTTTCGTAGCACTAATTTTTACTGCTGTAACTTTATGATGATTCAATTTTCGTGTTATAATAGATCATTATACAATACCAAATATTTGTTGTCGTAATTTCTATTTTCATGACATTTATTTTTGTTGTAATACCCAATTCCATAACTGAGTTTTATTGCTATAGTAATATATTATAACATTTTTTTGTTCTTATTATATACATTTCATAATGCTATCTTTCAATGCTATATGTAAATTTAAAATTAAACCATTTAACCATTTATATATAAAATTTCCAAATCAATCCAACAACATAACACAATTCTGAATCCAACATACCAAACACAATTCCAAATCCCAAATACAAAAAACAAGTTTTGCATATTTAAAGTAGCTGGACGAAAGTTGCTTCATTCCCCTGCAAAAGACATTTTCTTATATTAGTTTCCCACATGACAACCAAAACACAATTATCTCACTAATAACAACACTTACCTCAGTTTATCAGTCAATAGATGACCAACTAATCAATTGGCCATGCGATAGACGAACCAAGTGCATCTCTCGCAAACTCAATCTCGTCTGATGACCTTCAAACCGCTGCGTCATCTACCTTGACTATATCTACCCAAACTCGCACAGCATTAGGACCCAAGTGAACAAAGTGTACCTTTTGATCTGGATCAGTTGAATGTATCCGTCCTTCAGAAATAACTCGCTTTCTTCCGCTAATATCCATTAGCTTACACTTCTGATTTTTCTTGATAGCTCTTTTTTTCCGCTGACAAGTTGACAAGGTAAATGATTTACTACATGAATGAGACATAACCATAATCAACTTCAGAACATATTAAAATCAAATTATCGGAGATCTTCGAAGAGGGGATTGTACAGATGTTTGAGTTTCCTTTACAGTAGATTTTGGAACCTTTATTGGAGACTTGTCACACGTTGCTGAAGATGTCTGCATATGCGATTTAGAAATTGTTGCTGGGGCTGTTTTTGCAACTACTATTTTACTATTTGATGTAGAATTCTGAGTAGGAGATAGCCATCTTGATGTGTCTGGGTTTTTTTCAAGGATGACTTTGCTGAAAGGCCATTCTACAAACGAAAGTAAACAGTCCTATATACATTCATCGTAGGCCTCCATATAAATGTATTGGGTTCATTTACCACATCAACAAAAACTTTTACTGCCTTTGGACCGAGTGGAAGTCCATTCACCAAAGCTTTCGGATCTTGTGTGTGCCAACGGCCTTCAGCAACAACAAACTCATCAGTAGACAAATCAAGTAATTTGCATTTGTTCAAAGAATTTGCTCTTGCGCCCTGTTAAACACATTAATAAAACAATGAGTATTCAACTGATGATGAATCTGTACAGACTCATTAAGTTATTAACAAATTATAAATTTACCAATGGTGCAATGTCTTCTTCGTGGACCCCTTGTTCTAGGTTAACACACTTCGCGGCTGGCCATGCAATCATATGCCTGATGGCTTCTTCAATTGTGAACATTTGACTAGCAGGTCTCCAAAGGAATGCTTCTGGTACTGTGGCACTATCAACCAATACTTTAACATCAGAAGGACCCAAACGATTATTATTCACCACATCATCCGGATCAGAAGATATAATACGTCCCTCAGCAACATTGACATTATCACCAGCCCAGTCAATCAAGACACACTTTGATTGTGCTTTTTTGTTCACACTTTATAAAAGTTGTAGTAAAAAAACAAGTTAGACTAAGTTAGAAAGAAAATAACCAGCTTAAGCTTCTTATTCAAAACTTACTTTTGCAGTGGAGTTTTCACCAAATTCAGCTTCTTCTTTCTGTCACATACGATAAGAAAATCACATTTTTTTTATGTAATACTACAACAGCATAATGTACAAATCCAAAAAGTCTATTACCTGTTTCTTAAGTTTGGCAATTTCATTTTGTAGCTCATTAACCTTGTGCTGTAGATGATTTTGATTCTTTTCCATTTCAGTCATACACTTGTGTTTAACTTGGAAACAAGCTAATTTGGTCTTACTCATATTTCTCCCTATTGCCATCATTCGACCTGGATTATCAGGTCCTAAAAGTTGGCTAAGTGTATCTTGTCCTTCATTTGTTGCAACTGATGGATTACCAGAATTAACGATATCAGCTGCCTTTTGCTGCAAATATATTCAGTTACATATTACAAAAATACTCAGTACAAATAAAATATAGCCAGTTACATATTACAAAAAACACTCAGTATAAATAAAATTTATAACTCATAATCTTTTCAGCTGCATTCCTATTCACGGGTGTTCCATCTTTTTAGTTTGCGACTTCACCCACACCTCGAGTCTTGACACCTCAGCAGGAGCTGGACTTTCATTCTTCTAAACGAAAAAACAGTTATCATGCAGAACTCTTTTTAACTTGTTGGGTGCAAAACCCACATTTCCGAAATTAACGATTAAAATATTTGAATATCGAAAAAGAGTTTCCATATTTAGATATGAATTCGGAGAGAGTTAACTTTGAGCCATTTCATTGATAACTTTGCGAAAAAGCATGAAATATTGTCTTTCGAGAGTTTTTCCGATAAATCGATGAAGTCACGATTCATCGAATAAAGAACGATCGGCTGGAAGAAACAAGGAAATCCAGCTCGGTATCAGGACATGCTAGTGATACCGAGCTGACTGACATCTCTTCATCACGTTTGGCTGATCCCTTCGTCCTTTGAGCGATTCTTCCGGAAGACCGATAAAGTCGCAATTCCTCGAATGAAAGACGATCGGCTGGACGAAATAAGGACAGCCAACTCGGTATCAAGACTTGCCAATGATACCGAGCTGACTGATATCTCATCAGCATGTTTAGCCGATCCTTTATCCTTTGAACGATTCCTCCAATAAACCGACGAAAGTTACAATTTTTCGAGTAAAAGGCAATCAACCAAGCATGGAGGACAGGCAGCTAGGTATTTTGGGCAGCTAATCATACCGAGCTGACTGACATACTGAGTTGGTTTTATGTCTCGCCAAGCATCTACTACGGAACGTCAATCTGGACAGCACAGAGCAGTCAGCTCAGTACCAGTATACCGAGCTGGCTGTCATGATGCATCCAGCTCGGTATCATCCTCCCTATTTGATACCGAGCTGGACAGCATGATGCACTCAGATTGGTCCAATCCTTCCCCTCCTGGAAACCGAGTTGGATGATACTTTTTGAGAGTTCCGAGCTGAAAGGACATGTGTTCAATGATCGAGATGTATCTTCCAAACCACAAGGCTTTTGAACATGAAACCACCTGGAAACTTTTCTCAACTCAATTATGAAGCTTCTAAAAAAAGAATCAGATCAAACAGATTTTATACGAGAAAGTTATCCCATCCACAAGTTGGGCGTTGCAGTCCAGCTTGGTACAGGAAGCATGGAGCAGCCAGCTCGGGTTTTCCTTCAATCATGCTAACGAGCTGGACGAAATTTGAAAGTTATCTCGGTCAAATACACTCTCCTGGATATCAAGCTGACTGACACCTTTCAGCATACCGAGCTAAACGCATCCCACGACTTATCGGAAGATTTCTTCTCATCCTGTACACCGAGCTGGACGACATCATGGACCTGGAAGCAGCCAGCTCGGTACATTCTGTCACCAAGGCTGACCGAGCTGGCTGACACCTTTCGTTTCGTCTCATTTCGCTCTTCTCTTCGTCTTCATGGCCTTTTCGTAAACATACCGATGTTTTCGTAAGTTTCTCGAAACATCGCGATGTTTCGTCTATCAAAGACAGTAGAAATGTTAACTTAAAATAAACCGGAGAGAACCACTGAACCAAAGGACGAGGGATAGAATGAGCCGAGCTGGAAGGATGGACCGAAAAGGGCTGAAACCGACTTATGGAAGGTTCTAGAAGTTTTCTCGAAGAATTATGGAAAAATAGTCGGAAAAAGGAAAAGACCTTTGTCCCACATCGAAACTTAGGCTGTTTAGGACTTAGGTTGTCTTAGTATAAATAAAGATCGATCTCTACATCTTGTAACACATTCAATACATTCGCAATCCACTATTAATTCGAGATTTAGCAATAAAATCGTATTCTCATCTTTCCTTTTTCTTATTCTTCACTTTTGCGGAAATTTACCAAAATATTTCAAGAGGTTTCTCATTCCAGAACTTTTGGGACCTAATTATCAAAATCACTTTCCGAAAATACATTTGTGTGAAATCTCGTTCCCATAATTTGGCGCTAGAAGGGGAGTGTCCAAAAAGCTTTCTTACCCCGAGAAACGAAAGATGCCAAGATCAACTAGCTCGAATCATCTGCTCGGCGGAGCCGAACCGTTTCTAAAGATCTCCGAGGATTGGATTCAATCCAGAAAGAAAAATTTCCTGATATCCCTAGGGCAACCCACTGGATCCTCGGTAAATACGATCATAGGAGGATCACCATTCTTCTGCGATTCGATATCTTTGATAAAAGCTTCCCAACGACAAGCAGAAAACGACATCGATTGATCGTAATTGAAGAACAAGACTAAGGATGCACTCATCTTCGATAAATCGGAGGCGTATGGAGTCATCCATCCACATGATGATCTGCTTCTGATTCAACTCACAATAGCCGATAACGATGTATCTAGGGTTTTGATTGATACCGGTAGTACAGTAAACATAATCTATCGAAAAACCCTAAATAAGATGGAAACGGGATCGTATAAACTGGTGGACGAACCTAAACCACTGACGAGTTTCTCTGGACGCATATCAATGACCCAAGGAACTATCATCCTTCCAGTTACTACGGTCGGAGGAACTACATCAGTACAGTTCTCAGTAGCCGACTATCCAACCATCTATAATGCTGTAATGGGAACTCCGTGGCTTAATGCCATCAAGGCCGTCTCATCCACTTACCATATTTGCCTTAAGTTCCCAACTCCTAACGGAACCGAAATGATTTGGGGAGAACAAAAGAGCTCTCGAACTTCTCTCTTTACCGAACACAAACTTCAGAATCCCGTAACAGATAAACCCATAGAGAAGGGAAAACGAAAGGCATATGCCAAGCTCTCGAAACTCCTCCACTAACTTCACCTGAAGGACGCCAAAGAGCTAAAGGACGAAAGTATGAGACCAAATCAACTACTTGTGAAGTGTTTTTCGCACTACCCCTACAGACTGCCGTAGCCTCATAATAAATCTCACTATTCTGATTTTTCCTATCAACTGATCTTGTATGAAATCGTTGCCCATTTACTATGTATCCTGTATATGACCATGCACTGGAACATGGCCCATATACCAACCATTTTAGAATATCTCCATGTCTGTCTGAATCAAGTGGTATCTACGAGGAAAAAAATAAAACAAATCAGACATACACCAACATAAACATGGAAGAACAATAGAAAACAAAAATACTTGATGTAACTTGCCTGTTTTTTTTTTAACCAAGATGCAAAATTCTCAGTCTACAAAGTCCATAACGTTGATGCATCACATCGGCATATTACATTTGAGTTTTGTAGATGCTGAAGATGCTCACTTGTAAAAGATAAATAAGAATAAGTTTCATCAGATATTTTATCATAAATATACAAATAAGAAGAAAATAAGACATATGAAACTTACTCCATATAAGGTTCCACGACAGCCAAATTTTGGATGACAGCAAGATGGGCTATTTTCTTATCCATTTCTGAAAGAGTAAATGAAGTGCATGCTGATATTGGACGACCCTCTAGTATAGAACTGTTCTGAAAATCAGTGTTTCTATCTAACTTTTCCTGTACGTTTGTGGACTTCTTTAAGAATTTACCACAAAACTGTATGCATTCTTCAGCCAAGTAACACTCAGCAATACACCCCTCCGGTCTTGCAGGGTTTTTTCACAAAGTATTTCAGCATTTTCATATATTTGTAACAAGTTTCAAGACTTATAGGTTACCAATGAACAGCAAAGAAGTCAAAAAAGGAAAATATAAACGATAACACAAAAAATACAATTCATATCTCTCAAAAGGGTACATCCATCTAAAATGAATAGGTCCACCTAATCTGGCTTCCCTTCCTAGATGAACCATCAAGTGCACCATGATATCAAATAAACTTGGCGGAAAAAATCTTTCAAACATGTAGATGGTTTCAACAATCTCAGCTTCCATTACCAAAATCTGCTCTCTATCAATAACTCGCTGACACAAGTGGTTGAAGAATGCACACAATCTCACAATTGCTAGCTTAGGACCTTTTGGTAACAAACCTTTAAGGGCAATAGGAAGGAGTTGTTGCATTAATACGTGATAGTCGTGTGATTTTAGACCTGTTACCTTAAAGTCCTCTAATGATACACTTCTAGCTATGTTTGAACAGTACCCATCTGATCCTTTGAAGTCAACAAGCCGAGTACAGAATATTTTCTTCTCTGTCTTCGACAAATACCAAGGAGCTGCAGGGAGATAAGTTCTTTTGCCTTGTATCCGAGGGTGCAAATCTTTCCTAATACCAAGATCCTCCAAATCTTTATGAGAATTCAGACCTTCCTTTGATTTCTCACAATGTAACAGTGTAGATACAATACTTGCAGCCACATTCCTCTCTACATGCATTACATCTAAGTTATGCCTCACGGACAGATCCTAAGAAATAGACAGAACACATACAATAATTAGAACGAAGGTTAACCAAATTTTAATGGATAAAATTTGAAAGTAACCTAATATGGACATGACAACATACCTCCCAATATGGTAACTTGAAAAATATAGACCTTTTCTTCCATCGTGATAACTCATCCTCATCTACTTGTACTTGGTCTTCTTCATCCTCATCTGACTCACTTGATAACTCCTCATTTATCAGACCCCGTTCAGTTACACTCAGTCCTTTTTCTCTTTTGTGATGATCATTTCAGATTTCCAAAATCATTTTTGAAAATTTTCAGGTTTTTAAAAGTTTCATAACCAGATAAAATCCTTCCCTTTCTTCCCTGTTAAGCTTTTCCATCAAACCATAATTTCTTTACTCAGAAACTATGCATTGGTGGCAGACTCTTTTGATGGCACATGTAGACATGTTTTCGGCTGAACTTCAACCACATACTATCTGTGTTTTTTCCACATAAAGGCACCACATCTGACCCTTTACTTTGCAGCCTGCAAGATTCTCATAAGCTAGGAAGTCACTGATCGTCCAAAGCAACAATGCCTTAAGATTAAAAGTTGATTTACTAAAGACATTGTTGGGGTCAAAACCCGCACTTCCGGAATTAACGACTAAAATATTCAAATAGGACGCTATCACCTCGAAATTTTAGGATGAGCTGACAATTTCGACATTCTGTCCAGCCAGAAATGCTGAGCTGGATAGCAATCCCCTGAATGTCCAGCTGATCGTTCTGTTTTCTGATAGATTTGGCCGAAAAACCGATAAAGTCGCGATTCTTCGAGTAGAATGCTGTCAGCTCGGCATTTTAGGATGAGTTGACCAGCTCGGCATTCTGTCCAGCCAGAAATGCTGAGCTGGATGACACTCTCCTGAATGTCCAGCTGATCGTTCTGTTTTCTCATCGGTTTGGCCGAAAAACCGATAAAAGTCACGAATCTTCGAGCAGAATGCTGGCAGCTCGGCATTTTAGGATGAGCTGACCAACTCGGCATTCTGTCCAGCTAAAAATGCTGAGCTGGATGACACTCTCCTGAATGTCCAGCTGATCGTTCTGTTTTCTTGTCGGTTTGGCTGAAAAACCGAAAAAGTCGCGATTCTTCGAGCATAATGCTGTCAGCTCGACATTTTAGGATGAGCTGGATGGAATTCCCCTGAATTTCTTGCTGATCGCTCTGTTTTCTAATCGGTTTGGCAAAAAAAACCCGATAAAAGTCGCGATTCTTCGAGCAGAATGCTGTCAGCTCGGTATTTTAGGATGAGCTGACCAACTCGGCATTCTGTCCAGCTAGAAATGATGAGCTGGATGACACTCTCCTGAATGTCCAGCTGATCGTTCTATTTTCTTATCGCTTTGGCTGAAAAACCGAAAAAGTCGCGATTCTTTGAGCAGAATGCGGTCAGTTCGGCATTTTAGGATGAGTCGACTAGCTCGGCATTCTGTCCAGCCAGAAATACCGAGATGGATGACACTCTCCTGAATGTCCAGCTGATCGTTCTGTTTTCTGATCGGTTTGGTCGAAAAACCGATAAAAGTCGCGATTCTTCGAGCAGAATGCTGCCAGCTCGGCATTTTAGGATGAGATGACCATCTCGGCATTCTTTCCAGCCAGAAATGATGAGCTGGATGACACTCCCCTGAATGTCCAGCTGATCTTCCTGTTTTCTTATCGGTTTGGCCGAAAAACCGATATAAGTCGCGATTATTCGAGCAGAATGCTGTCAGCTCGGCATTTGGGAGTGAGGTAACCAGCTCAGCATTCTGTCCACCAAGAAATGCCGAGCTGGATGACATTTTCCTGAATGTCCAGCTGATTGCTCTGTTTTCTGATCGGTTTGGCAAAAAAAACCGATAAAAGTCGCGATTCTTCGAGCAGAATGCTGTCAGCACGGCATTATAGGATGAGCTGACCAACTCAGCATTCTTTCCAGCCAGAAATGCCGAGCTGGATGACACTCTCCTGAATGTCCAGCTGATTGTTCTGTTTTCTGATCGGTTTGTCCGAAAAATCGATATAAGTCGCGATTCTTCGAGCAAAATGCTGTCAGCTCGGCATTTTAGGATGAGATGGCCAGCTCGGTATTCTGTCCAGCCAGAATTGCCGAGCTGGATGAAGTTTTCCTGAATGTCCAGCTGATCGTTCTGTTTTACGAGTGATTTGGCCGAAAAACCGATAAAAGTCACGATTCTTCGAGTAGGACGCTGTCAGCTCGGCATTGAGGGTTTCCAGCTCAGCATTTTAGTCAGTAAAAAATGCCGAGCTGGTTGTCTCCTATTGGTACCAAAACGCCTTGCTGGACAGCGACAAACAGGAAAGCTTGGTATCTTCTCCTTCCAGGATGCCTAGCTGGGTAGTTCTGAGCTGTCAGCTCGGCATTTTCTCCTCTCCAGAATGCCGAGCTGACCTCCTCCTTCCAAGATGCCAAGCTGAACACATTCAGCGAGCCGTCGGAAGCTCCCCCTCAGCACCAAATGCCGAGCTGGGTGAACAATCGTGGAAAGACTGACCAGCTCGGTATTTCCTGTCACCAAGGAATGCCGAGTTGGACGACACCTTGCATCCTGACCAATCTCGCTCCATTCTTCGTCTTCGGAAGCTTCCCGCGAACTTATCGATGTTTTCATAAAAGTTTTAATAAACCGGGGAAACCGCTAAACCGGAAAATAAAGGATGAAAGTTGGGCCGAGCTGGAAAGAGACCGACGTAAAGCTTAAACCGTACTGAAGATTCTAGAAGATTATCGGAGAATTAATGGAAAGACGGTGGGATAAAGGAAAAGACGCAAGTCCCACATCGAGACTTTGGCTGCTGATAAGAGAATTTTATCCTGTTCAATCACCTTGTAGTAAGGTTGTCAATCCACTTGGGAATAAACTAACTTACTAGAGATGCATGATGAAAGCTTAATCTAAATGCAATCAAATTACTTGGAATAGTGACCTAGCAACCAAATAATAATTTAGAAGAAACAAGCAAAACAAATAAGAGTTTAAAAAGAGCTAATCAAAAACAGAGTGATTCAAATATTAAAGAAAGCATTAAGCTCATGGATCAAGGTCAAAGACATCTAGGTGATTAATTGGCAACTAGAGGATGCTAAACACAATTAAGAACCTTCCCAAACAATAGGCACAATGATACTTCAAAACATCCTCATGCAATGAACCTATGTAAACCAAGATCAATCATCAACTCTCATTGGACCAAAGCAAGGTGAACATGCATTTAATCAGACCTAAACATGCAACTTAACATCCTAGCATCAATTCTCATTGGCTAGTATGTAAGGATCTCAAATTATTTGGTTTGGACATTTTATCAAACACCTTCAGTGCAAGAAAAATCCTAAGCTCAAGAATAGAGATTTTGGCTCTAATCTAGCACTAATAACAATCAAATGAGAAGGGAACAAGAAAATAAACACTAACAACCTCTAACCACTTCTTAATCACCCTTAATTTACCTAATCCATGAACTTAATAATGAGACTACTCACTAATCATGTTGAAAATACACAAATCCATATTAGATAGATGCATAGTTAAATGATTAATAAAATAAAATAAAGAGAAATGAAAAATTAATAAGAAGAAATGAGATAATTGCCTTAAAATTAAAAGAAGAACACAAAGGTTTCCAAGTTTGTCTAAGGATCAAAGATGTCCCTAAAATTAGGTCTGAAACGAATTTATACTAAGGAAAAATGAACCCGGGTCAACCCAACATCCTTGGGTCAACCCAGGTGAAAAAGAAGCTAAAAATAAAAATCTGGAAATAGTCTGACGGGGCAGCAGGATTTCCATGCCGCTGGGAAGGCCGTGGGGAGGTCGCAGGAAAGCTGCAGCGGGATACCCACGCTGCTGGGAGGCCGCTGGGAGAAAACTTGATCCGAAATAATTTCTTTGCGGGATGACCATCCCGATTTGCTGGCCGCTGGAACACCTGAGGAGGCTGCAGCGGGTTGTCCACGCCGCTGGGAGGCCGCTGGGAGAAGATCTTCTGCGGAATGCTTTCTTGGTGGGGTCACCAAGCCGCTGCTCCGGCCGCTGGGAGTCTTTATCAGGCTGCTGCGGGATACCCAGGCCGCTGTGATGCCCGCTGTAACCTCCAAATGCTCAATTTTCTTCCTTTTTGACTCCAAACCACTCATAAAGCTCCAAATCCTCAAGAAAAGCCACTCCAACACCTGATAGAGATATATTCACACAAATACAACCTATACAAAGCTAAATACTTAAAACCTATGAAAAACTATTAACATCAACTCCCTCAAACTTATCTTTTGATTGCCCTCAAGCAAAGTTAGTCAAAGAACGAGAGAGAGGTTTGAAAGTGGGAGCTCATATCCATAAGTGCCAACAAATGAAATCAAATTGAGTGTTCTAGTTCTTGGTTCTAAAATGCACTTGATACTAAACCTACTCCAAAAGAGTTAGCCATGCTCATCCCAACAAGAAAATCATCCCAAGACATCACTTAATACAAGCACTTCAAGCATTTCACCCCTTAACATTCATTAAGTTCAAACCATGGATCACACTTATGCAAACAAGAATCAGCTCATTTGGCTTGGGAAGAAAAGTCTTGAGGTAAAAATGACTTCAAACGGAGGGTTCATTTCAAAACAAAGGATCTCTCAAGAAGGATTGAACTTTGACATAATGCTAAAGGTATAGAATAATTGGTGCATACAAGACTATACTTCCATCTATCCAAATGCCCCAAATGTGCAACGCTTTTTTCAAATTTGAAACCCCAAATCAAAGCTTCTCCTACTCTACCCTCATTCACACATTTCATAGTGATTGGGTGGCTTTTCAAACATTACGCTTAGCTCTTCTTAACTTCCTAGATAGGTCTCTCTCCTTTTTTTTTTTTTTTTTTTTTTTTTTTTTTTTGNCATTTGGCCTCTTTTGCTTATTCAGTTCCTTTCTTTTTTTTTTTATAGAGAGACACTATCTTATTTACATTTTAACTTAGAGTTTTCTTTCATAAACACTTAGTCAACCAATTCAAACTATTTCCCATTTTTTTCCCTTTACAAACCCCTTCAATTCTTTTCATCTTAAGCACAAAACCCAAATCTTCACCTTAACCATCCTAAGCCTATGCCAAGCTCAATGATGAAAGAGCTGGATCTACATGAAAGCCTAGACCTGTCATTCCAAATCCTAACACTTTATGCTAAGTTCAATCAAGGAAAAAGGTCTCACAATCACACAAGAATATCTTTGGCTTGAAAGAAGGATTGGTTAAAGGAGTTGTATAACTGTTCCAAAGGTGGGAATCAGCTCTTGGGCTAGCAAGAGAGTGGTAAAAAGGATGGAAGAAAGCCCAAGTATGTATGTGGTATCCATGAGCTTCATCAAGAATGCACAAGCATGATAATTCAATGTCAAGATTATGGTTCCAATAGATAGGATGAAATGCAATTCACACTTGCTTCAGCTAAACCAAGAAAATTAAGACAATTGATCCAAACATGGTGCGTCCTTACTTTCAAACCAGCAATCAAATGCATCAAAGAACCACTAACTAGAGCACCAAGTTCATCCCAAATGCCAACAGTCTACAAGGTAATGTCATCATTGCTCCCTATGCATATGAATGCAAATGCAGTCCTAGATGAAATGATAGATAGGCAAAACAAATATGAAGCTACATGCATTTTTTAGATTTTTTTGAAAATTTTCTCATTTTTTTGGGTTTTTATGAAAATTTAACTATATACAATGCAAATGAGACTCAAAGAAGAAAACAAAATAGAAAAATATGTCAAATAGCTGGTCCCTCCCTCAAACTTATCTCACAATATCCCAGTGGAAAACAAATTTGAAAGAGAGACCTGAAAACAAGAGAAAAATAGGCAAAATATATACAGAGGTGGTGTGGAATGCAATAGTGGAGTAAGGATGGTATGGGCTCTCATCAGCGTCGGAATCGTCGGTGGAGATGCAAGTGGACTCATTGTCGGAAGAGGGAGGAGAGGGTGTATGGGGACGTCTGTGTGGTCGCCTAGCGTGGGCGGATGCACGTCGTGGCTCATAGATTGTCAGTGCGAGGCTTTCCTCCCCGTGATATGAATGCCTCCGCACTGCTGTCTCTTCTTCCTGGGGATCAACATCCTCCATATGCTCATCCATCTGAACCCGCTGTCTGGAGGTGGAACTAGAGCTGCCACTCATCAACTTCTTCATTTGCTTCTTCATCTTCTTCATCCCGCTGACTAGTGTGGAGATTGCTCGATCCTGCCACCGGTTCCATCTCCAGAGTGTGTTGATGTGATTGTGAGCTATCCTCAGCTGCTCCCCTTGGACTATCCTTTTGTAGGGCTTGAAGTTGTATCGTGCACTGCCATAAACTCTGCTCGACGGTCCCTCTGAGGTAGCATCACCTCCGGATGCCTCCCCCTGCTGTGAACTACTTGTAGCTCTCCTCTTATGGACTCTCCCAAGTGACTCAAGTAGCTCTGAAGCGGCATCAACATGGTAATGAGTACTGGGGCGGAAAATGATGTTCCGCTGGTCCTGGAATGACGTGATAGCGGGGCAAGGAAGAAGAATCACAGCTGATGAATCTGGAGTGGGGTGGTAGCTGTATGCAAACTGGTCCCCTAACTGTCCACTGAGGAAGTAGGTCTTCCGAAGATATACTTCATCGAGCCTACCAATACCACAAGTCCTCTCTCCATTGTCTATCCCAACAGCTCGCAGCAGCGGATATATCAAACCTCCAATCCTGTACTCCGGAGTCTTGTCGGAAGTCTTCATTGCCCAATCTCTCTGGTAAAGAAGCTGCGTCACGAAGAGAGAGACGATCCCCATACTGCCATAGTACCCCATGGGGATACTAGGATCAGAGAAACTGTGAAGGAATGGCTGAAGTCCTATGGCAAGATATCTCAACTCATCATCAATGGGCTTGTTGTTTTCCTGCCTAGAGAAAAATGTGGTACCAAGAAATCGCTGAACATATCTGATCGCAGGATGGCGGATGTCTGCAGCCTTTGAAGTCCCAAAATCACAGCCTCAGTCCAGTCGAATCCTCCAGAAATCTTATCCGGAAAGCCAAGTATCTCACTGATCTGAGCAAACCCCATACGATGCAGCTTGTTGCGGATCTTGAATGTGATTATCCCATGACCATACTCGTTGGAGGTATCCACGCCAAAGAATGTTGTCTCCAAAGATGCCAAGAACTGGCAGCAAACATTCATATGAACCGGATAATCAACCTCCATAAGTCTTTTCAGCCCCATGTTGTCAAGAATTTCTGTGACATCTTCAAGTATCCCAAGCTTCTCAAGTTCACTGAGTCTGGGAATCTTATCTCCTTCCAGGGCATGGCTGCTATGGCTTTGAAAAGTTCTGAGTAGGTCTTCTTCTTTTCCTTGGCAAGTGGCTTGACTCCCTTCTTACTTGACTTTCTCCCCTTTGAATTTGGAGCTCCCCACTTTCATCTCCACTATCAAACTGAGTATCTTCATCATCACTAGGTGGTGCTCTCTCTTTCTCTTTCCTCTGTTTCTCTCTTTGAGGATGATCCCTTGAATTTGGTGTTCTTGATATTCTTGCTGGAGCTTTTCCTTTCCCTTTGTTTCCAGCCATTGATATCGTTCAAAATCAACGCACACTTGAAAACAGTTAGGAAAAAGTTCAATTTTTCACCACAAATAAATCAAGTTTGTGCAAATCAAACACCAAACACAAGGCAGCACAGTCATGCTCAAAAGTGCTTAAGAGACAAATAAATCATTCCAAGAAAGTCAAGATGGAGCAAAGTTCAACTTAGTGCTAAAACATCTAGGCAATCAAAAGTTCATCCCACAACTCAACTCCATTAGACCATCTTAAAAGCTCAATCAAATCAGCATCCTCAAGCAACATGATTCACCTTTCAAAAATATTTTCATATCAAAAATTCAAACATTGCACTTCATGAAAATTGAAAGGAGAATTCAATTTGAATGCCATAAGCTATCATGCATCATCAAACCCACTCAAAGCTATTGTTAGGCATCAAATTCGTCATCAAACACATGCCCACACTTCACACTTTCAAAACTTCATCAAAAAGTTAAGTTCTTAACACATTTTTCAAAATTTTATGAAACAAAAATTCGCCAAATGTGTTAGTTACTTGCACACACTATCAGCACACTCAAACAAGTCCAAAGAAACCCCAATCATGAATTTTCCTCAAAATTTCGAAAATTCCCTTCCCAAGAACTGTAATTCACAAAATTTTCAATTACTCAAGAATCAAAGGGAATTGAGCAAGGAATTCAATGGATTATGCAAACCTAACAAGTTTTCCAACAATGCAAGCCAGATTCAAGCCATGGAACTCCAAAAAATAAAGATTTCAAAATTGCATGTCCATGGAGTTTTGAATTGTGAGAACTTACCTTGTTGTGGGATGATAATATGGAGGAAAAACGCAGGTATTACTCAATGGAGGATGAAATTTTGCGGATTTAGCAACAAAAAACAAAAAATTCGGTTGAGAGATGAGTGGTGTGTGTGAGTTGTGTTCTTGAGAGAAAGATAGGTTTTGTGTCAAAAAAAAACTTAAGGATGGGGGTGAATTCGACGAGGAAGAAAAAGAAGGGTGGGAGGACTAGTCCAAATCAAGTAAAATTCGGTTTAAAGAACAAAATCCAATTGAAATTTGGTATAAAATCGGTTTAAGATACTTAAATTGAATCAGATTTGGACCAGTCAACGCGCAGGGGAGGGAAAGTTGACTTACCTGGACGCTGGAGCGGGATCGCCTCGCAGCTGCGACGCTGCTGGGAGGAACTGGGGTTCTATGGTCTTTCTTTGCGGGATGACCACCCTGCTGGCTTGACCGTTGTGATGTTTCAAGATCAACTACACCGCTGGTCTTCCCGCTGTGCACACCGTGGGCCATCAGATTCCTCAAGCATGAGGATTGCTTCTTCCTTCTGATTTTTATCTACCTAAACAAGTTCAAAGAGAGACCAAACATACAAAAGAACAACTAAAGATAAATTAAAACTATGTACAAGGATACTCTTGGGATTTCCTCCCAAGTAAGCTTGTTTATAGTCTCTAAGCTTGACTCTCCATGGCTTTAGGCTGGAAGTGGGTCAGAGAGAGCAATGGAACCTTCCTCCTCAGGTGACTCAGCTTCCAAGTAAAGCTTGATCCTCTGTCCATTAACTGTGAAATCTTCTCCAGCTTTGTTGATCAAGATTACAGCTCCATAGTTCCTGACTTCCTTGACCTTGAAAGGACCACTCTATCTGGATCTTAACTTCCCTGGGAATAGCTTGAGTCTGGAGTTGAAGAGAAGAACCTGATCACCTTCTTTGAACTCCCTTGGCAGTATCTTCTTGTCATGGAAAGCTTTAGTTCTCTCCTTGTAGATCCTAGAGCTTTCATATGCATCCAATCTTACTTCATCAGGCTCACTCAGTTGGATCATCATTTTTTCTTGAGCTGTTTTGATGTCAAAGTTCAGCAAATTCACAGCCCATAATGCCTTGTACTCCAGTTCTACGGGAAGGTGGCAGTTCTTCCCATAGATCAGTTTGAAAGGAGTGGTACCAAGGGGAATTTTAAAAGCAGTTTTATAGGCCCCAAGGGCATCATCCAGTTTGTGTGCCCAATCTTTTCGTGTAACTCTCATTGTCTTTTCTAAAATGGCCTTGATTTGTCTGTTGGAAACCTCCACGTGGCCACTGGTTTGAGGGTGATAGGGGGTTGCAACCTTATGCTTGACTCCATACTTCTTCAATAGGTTCTCAAAAACTTTGTTGATGAAGTGTGAACCTCCATCACTGATCACAACCCTTAGAACACCAAACCTTGGGAATATTATGGTTTTGAACAGCTTCAAAACCACATTTGCTTCATTTGTTGGACTTGCAACAGCTTCAACCCACTTGGACACATAGTCCACAGCCACTAAGATGTATTTATTTCCAAATGAGGAAGGGAATGGTCCCGTGAAATCTATCCCCCAAACATCAAAGATTTCCACTTCAAATATTGGGTTCTGAGGCATTTCATTCCTCTTACAGATGTTTCCTTTCCTTTGGCATGGATCACATCTGAAGATAAAATTGTGAGTGTCTTTCCACATGGTTGGCCACCAGAAACAAGCTTCAATGACTTTTGCTACAGTTTTGAATGTGGCAAAGTGCCCTCCATATGCAGAGCTGTGACAAGCTTGGAGAATTCCTTCTACTTCCTCTTCTGCCACACATTTTTCTGTACAGTTAATCCTTCCACAAGGTGTATAGGTAAGGCTCATCCCAGAAGAACCTTGTGATGTCCTTGAAGAACTTCTTCCTCTGATATCCTTCTAGCTTCAGAGGCTCCATACTACTAGCCAAGTAATTGACTATGTCTGCATACCATGGGAACTTCTCCTCTAGCTTCTCAGCTTCCTCCAACCTCTTGGCAGTTTTAACAGCTTCTAGAACAGCATTGATGGCCATGAGCTGTTCCTCAGGTAGAGAATCATCAATGGGAATGTTATCTTTAATCTTCAGCCTTGGAAGGTGATCAGCCACACCATTCTCCACTCCTGGCTTATCTTTGATTTCCAGGTCAAACTCTTGTAGCAGCAGGATCCATCTCAGCAATCTTGACTTGGCATCCTTCTTGGCAAGCAAATGTCTCAGAGCTGCATGGTCTGTGTATACTATCACCCTTGAGCCCACCAGATAAGATCTGAACTTCTCAAATGCAAAAACAATTGCAAGCAACTCCTTCTCAGTAGATCACATGAAGTTTATCTAAAGTCTTGCTGGCATAGTAGATCACATGAAGTTTCTTCTCCTTTTTCTTTGACCCAGAACTACTCCCACAACATAGTCACTGGCATCACACATCAACTCAAATGGGAGATCCCAATCTGGAGCTTGGACTATTGGGGCACTCACTAGCTCCTTCTTGATCTTTTGGAAGGCTTCCATGCACTCCCCATCAAAGTGAAAGACTGTCTCTTTTTAGAGAAGCTTTGTAAGAGGTCTGGCTATCTTGGAAAAGTCTTTGATGAACCTTCTGTAGAAACCAGCATGGCCCAAAAAACTCCTGATCCCCTTCACATTTGTAGGTGGCTCTAGGCTGACCATCACCTCCATCTTGGCTTTATCAACCTCAATCCCTTACTCTGAGATCTTGTGCTCCAAGACAATCCCCTGCTTCACCATGAAATGATATTTCACCCAGTTTAGCACTAAGTTGGTCTCCTCACACCTCATGAGTACCTTACACAAGTTTGACAAACACACAGGAAAAGAAGAGCCATACACAGAGAAGTCATCCATGAAGACCTCCATGATATACTCTGTGAGGTCAGAAAAAATTGAGAGCATGCATATCTGGAAAATAGCTGGGGCATTACACAAACCAAAAGACATTCTTCTATAAGCAAAAATGTCATAAAGGCAAGTGAATGTGGTTTTCTCTTGATCATTTGGATGTATGGGGATTTGAAAAAAAGCCTGAATAACCATCAAGAAAGCAATAATATGGATGATTTGTTAATCTCTCTAACATTTGATCAATGAATGGCAATGGAAAATGGTCCTTCCTAGATGCAGAATTCAACTTCCTGTAATCAATGCACATTCTATGCCCTGTGATGGTTCTATTTAGGATCAGCTCATTCTTCTCATTTTTCATAACTGTAATCCCTCCTTTCTTAGGTACCACATGAACTGGAGATATCCATGTGGAATCTGAGATGGGATATATGATGCCTGCATCCAAGAGCTTAATGATTTCTTTCTTAACTACTTCCTTGAGATTTGGGTTAAGCTTCCTTTGAGGTTCAATGGAAGACATGGGTTCATTCTCTAAATGGATTTTATGCATGCACAAATTAGGTGAGATACCCTTGATGTCATCTAGAGAGTAACCTATGACTTTCTTAAACTTCTTAAGCTCTTGGACCAGCATAGAGGTTTCATCCTCAGTCAACTTAGTATTCACAATGACAGGATATGTATTATTTGGTCCAAGAAACACATACCTCAACCCTTGTGGAAGTGGCTTTAGGTCCACCCTTCGGGTCTTGAGCTCACTCCAGTCATCTTCTTGTTGATCCTTGACATCAGCATCCTCAATCATACAAGCTTGATGCTGGATCACCATTGGGAGGCTTTCATATCCTGAACTCCCTCCTTGAACCTTATGAGAGTCTAGAAGCCTCTGGTATTCAGCACTCTCCACACCCATGTCTTGGCTCTCTTTCCCTGAAGTAAAATCCAGCTGAAGCCTGTCCTCTTGAGCCAACTCCTCTAGGTACTCATCAGCCAACTTCTCCAAAGTTTCAATCCAGAACACTTGACCCTCTATGGTGGGCTTCTTCATCATCTCCTTTATGTAAAACTTCAGAATATGTTCCTTCCCTAGGTGAAGATCTATCTTGCCTTCTCTCACATCAATGACAGCTCCAGCAGTAGCAATGAAAGGCCTTCCAAAAATCAGTTAGTCTTTTGGCTCTTCATCCATCTCAAGAACTATAAAATCAGTGGAGATCTCTACATTTCCAACCTTGATAGGTAAGTCTTCAAGCATTCCCACTGGGGATCTCACTGATCTATCAGCCAATACCAATTGAATCCTGCAAGGTTTGTAAGAAGAGAACCCCAAAGTTTTGGCAACTGAGAGAGGCATCAAACTAACACTTTCTCACAAATCTACTAAGCATCTTTCAAAGGATAGGGGACCAAGAGAGCAAGGCAGTGTGAAGCAGCCTGGATCTTTCAACTTCTTTGGGATGGTTTTTCTAGACAGAATTGAGCTGACTTCATGAGTTAGCACAACCATCCCCTCTAGCAGTGTGGTTTTCTCCTTAATTGCATCTTTTAAGAACTTGCTATATTGGGGTACCATGAGGAAAAATTTAATCAAGGGCATGGTTATCATAACTTTATCCATCTGCTTGTCAAAAATCCCTCTGTATTTCTCCACCAGCTTTTTCTTGAATCTTCCAGGAAAAGGAAGTTTTGGTTCATAAGATTGGGGTTGGAATATTGGTATCTTAGGTGCAGGGACAGGTTTTTTTGTTGGAGCTGGTTCTTCTGAGACTTCTTCTTCCAGCTTACTTTTACCCTTATCATTCCTGAGGGTTTCACCACAACTAACTTTCAAGTTAGGTTTATCTACTTCTTGATCCAAATTCTCAGGTTCCTCCTCCCTTCCCTTGGGACCATTGTCCTCAATGGATATCCTAGGTTGTAACTCTTTGCCACTTCTCAGAGTGATGGCATTAGCATATTCTTTGGGGTTTGGTTCAGGTTTTCCAGGAAGTTGGCCCATCGGTCTCTTGGAGTTGGAGGTAACTTGAGCTAGTTGATTGTCAATGGTCTTCATATGCTGTTGAAGGCTTTCCACTTTGACATTGAAATCAGTCTTCATAGTGCTGATCTCAATAGCTGATCTTCCTTGACCTTCCAGAATCTGTCTTAGTAGGGAATTGGTGTCATCCTGAGGTTTAGAGTTTGAAGAACTGCCCTGACCCTGTTGGTTGCCTTGGTTTGAGTAGTAGGTCTGGTTCTGAAACTGTGGCTTCTGCTGGTAATTGCCAGTGTTGTTGTATTGAGGTTTCTGCTGGTAGGCTCCCTAGTTGGTGGTTCCTTGTTGCTTTTGTTGTGGGTAAACCTGATGACAAGGGTTTTCCACATTGGGGTTCCTGTAGGAGAGGTTGTTGTTGCCTCTGTAGTTTGAGTTGTACCCCCTTTGGTAGCCTTGACCTCCAACATAGTTTACCTCTTCCTGCTCTTCCTCAAAACCCACATCTTGTAGCTGCTGACCATGCTCAAATTCCCCAACATAGCTGACATTCCTATGAGTAGTTTGCAGCATCTTCTCCATTTTCTCACATAGAGCTTGCAAAACCTTCTCTTTTCCCTGAGAATTTTAATCATCCCTGTTGGACCTGTCATAATCTTCTCCATAGGCAGAGTTGCTTTGTGACAGATTTTCCACTAGCAGCGTTCCATCAGCTTCAGCTAGACCCAAGAAGTTGTCATTGCTGGCGGTGTCTAGCATCATCCTTTACTTTGGAAGCACTCCCCTGTATAGTGTGGTGAAAAGGCTTTCCTTAGAGAATCCATGGTGAGGGCACTGCATAGTGTACCCCTTGAATCTCTCCAAATTTTCTCCAAAATTTTCATTCCCTTTCTGCACAGAGCCAGAGATCTCATTCATAAGCCTTGATTTTCTGCTTGTGGAGAAGAATTTGAAGAGAAAGGCTCTCTTGCACTGGTCCCAAGAAGTAATGGATCCTTGGGGTAAACTCTTCTCCTAGAGGTGTGGCTTATCCCCAAGAGAGAAGGGGAAAAGCCTCAGTTTGAAAGTATCTTCAGAGACCCCATTTATCTTAACTGTTCCACACAACATGTCAAATTGATCCAGATGATCAAGTGGGTCTTCCATTGGCAGTCCATGGAATTTACTATTCTGGATCATGTTGAGAAGGCTCCCTTTGATTTCAAAATTATTATTCTCAATGGCTGGAGGCCTGATCCCTGCCCTTGCTCCATATATGTTGGGGGCATCAATCTCCCCAATGGCTCTGCCAGGTCTAACTGAAGCTCTGCCTTCATGGTTGGGAGCACCTTGGTTCTCCATGTTCTCCTGCTGACCTTGAAGTTCAGCTACTCTTTCCTGGATCCTTCTGCCTCTGACCAATTCCCTTTCCAAACTTCTGATATCTGCAACTAGAGGGATAAGATTTGCTGTTCCTTTGCTTCTAGTGTGCATATACAAAAACCTGCAAAAGAAAGTAGACAAGGAATAAACAAAACAGGAAATAGGTTTGTGATTTAGTTTCAAACAATCAAACAATCTCTAGTGACTAATTGACTATCCCAAGATGGCAACGGCGCCAAATTGATAAGAGGATTTTATCCTGTTCAATCACCTTGTAGTAAGGTTGTCAATCCACTTGGGAATAAACTAACTCACTAGAGATGCATGATGAAAGCTTAATCTAAATGCAATCAGATTACTTGGAATAGTGATCTAGCAACCTAATAATAATTTAGAAGAAATAAGCAAAGCAAACAAGAGTTTAAAAAGAGCTAATCAAAAACAGAGTGATTCAAATATTAAAAAAAGCATTAAGCTCATGGATCAAGGTCACAGACATCTAGGTGATTAATTGGCAACTAGAGGATGCTAAACACAATTAAGAACCTTCCAAAACAATATGCACAATGATAATTCAAAACATTCTCATGCAATGAAGCTATGTAAACCAAGATCAATCATCAACTCTCATTGGACCAAGGCAAGGTGAACATGCATTTAATCAGACATAAACATGCAACTTAACATCCTAGCATCAATTCTCATTGGCTAGTATGTAAGAATCTCAAATTATTTGGTCTGGACATTTTATCAAACACCTTCAGTACAAGAAAAACCTTAAGCTCAAGAATAGAAATTTTGGCTCTAATTAAGCATTAAGAACAATCAAATGAGAAGGGAACAAGAAAATAAACACTAATAACCTCTAACCACTTCTTAATCACCCTTAATCTACCTAATCCATGAACTTAATAATGAGACTACTCACCAATCATGTTGAAAATACACAAATCCATATTAGATAGATGCATAATTAAATGATTAATAAGATAAAATAAAGAGAAAAGAAAAATTAACAAGAAGAAATGAGATAACTGCCTTAAAATTAAAAGAAATTAAAAGAAGAACACAAAGGTTTCCAAGTTTGTCTAAGGGATCAAAGATGTCCCTAAAATTAGGTCTGAAACGAATTTATACTAAGGGAAAATGAACCCGGGTCAACCCAACATCCATGGGTCAACCCAGGTGAAAAAGAAGTTAAAAATAAAAATCTGGAAAAAGTCTGACGGGGCAGAGGGATTGCCATGCCGCTGGGAAGGCCGCTGGGGAGGTCACAGGAAAGTTGCAGCGGGTTACCCACGCTGTTGGGAGGCCGCTGGGAGAAAACTTGATCCGAAACGATTTCTTTGCGGGATGACCATCCCGCTGTGCTGGCCACTGGAACACCTGAGGAGGCTGCAGCGGGTTGTCCACACCGCTGAGAGAAGATCTTCTGCGGAATGCTTTCTTTGCGGGGTCGCCACGCCGCTGCTCTGGCCGTTGGGAGTCTTCATCAGGCTGCTGCGGGATATCCAGGCCGCTGTGATGCCTGATGTAACCTCCAAATGCTCAATTTTCTTCCTTTTCGACTCCAAACAACTCATAAAGCTCCAAATCCTCAAGAAAAGCCATATGCACACAAATATAACCTATACAAAGCTAAATGCAATGAAAATGATCAAAAATGGTTAAGAAAATATGCTTAAAACCTATGAAAAACTATTAACATCAGCTGCTGAGGACTTAGAGTTATCTAGTATAAATATAGATCGATTTTAACTCTTGTAATACAATCTAACATATCTTGAACACCGCATCTAGCAATAAAATCAGCAATATTCTTGTTTCGATTTCTTGTTTCCTTTCTCGTTCTTGTCCTAGTTTCCTTTTTGATCTTTCTCTTTACTTTTCGTTTTCTCTCGCAAGATTTTCGGTTCCTCACATTAACGACTTATCACAAATACATTGGGGTGAATTTCGGTTCCCACATGCATCATATGTTATCTCTCCATTGTTCCAGAGATGGGTTAGATCCTCAATCAACGGCTCTAAGTAGACATCAATGTTGTTACCCGATTGTTGTTGTCCAGGAATCAACAATGAAAGCATGATGTTCTCCTTCTTTATGCATTAGTCAGGTGGCAAATTATAGTTCACTAAGAAAACAGGCTAGCAACTGTAGCTGGTATTCTTCATATTGAGTGGATTGAATCCATCTGTGGAAAGACCAAGGTGTACATTTCTTTCTTCAGCTCCAAAGGAAGGGTATTTGGCATTCATCTGATCCCATGTCACTGAATCCATAGGGTGTCGGAGCTTTCCATCGTTGCTCTTGTTACTATGATGCCACCTTAAGTCCTTAGCCATATCCTCAGACCTAAACATTCTCTTTAGGCGTGGGATTATGGGGAATTACCTTAAGACTTTCTGTGGAACACCTTTCTTTACTTCACCAGTTACCATGTTAGTCTTCTATCTAGAAGCATTGCATTTAGGAAAATTCTCTAGCTTCTTGTACTTCTTTCTGAACAAGCAGCAATCATTAACACATGCATAAATCTTCTGGTAGCCCATATCAAATGATTTAAGAAATTTCTTGACCTCGTATAGTGATGTGTGAAGCACATTATCCTCTGGTAGCATCTTCGGCAAAGTCTCTAGAAGATCATTAAAACTCTTGTCAGACCAGCCATTTTGTGTTTTAACTCTGAATAGGGACACAATTGCCGAGAGCTTACTATGAGTTACACAACTTGGATATAAGGGTGTCTCAGCATCTGCAAGCTTTGCAAGGCACTCATCTTCTTTCCGGTCCTCAGATTCTGCAATCTCACCGAGTTCATCATTACTACGAAATTGGTCATCCATATACTCAACAGCTTGATATAACCCAATTATCTCATCCTTCCACTGACTGAACTTACTGTCACTCTCAACCCCTGACTTCAACTCTCCATGATGATACCAATCAGACCTCAACTTATAAGCCTCATACATTCCGCTTGTAACAAGATGGTCGACGACAACACTTACAGAGTGATGATCTGTGTTACGACAGTCGTTGCAAGGACATATGATAAGATCACCATCTCCCAAAGTCCCACACACAGTTTGTACAAAATTAGAAGCCCTTCTCTCATAAGCTGGATCAGCTCTTCCTTGCAGAACTAAAGAAAAAAAACCAAAAAAAAAACCCAGTAAACTTTCTAAACCCCTACTGAAACCTAACATATATTATTAATATCTTACCTGCAAAGATACACCCAATTCTTATCCACCATTATATGTTCTACCTTAATTAAAACTTTTAATAAGATAAGCACTATATCAGAGTTATTGGCAGAATCTGACGCATCACAAAAAACTCAATAGGCATACAAACAAGGACAACAATGACAGCAATAACAAACCATAAACAGCAACAACAGACCATATGAACAACAAAAACAAGAGTCATGTACTAGTTAAATGAATAATCATAAAAGCTATATGAGCAAACAAGAGAGTCATGTATTAAAATGAATCAACATAAGTCCATTCATCATAAACAGCAACAACAAACCATATGAAAAAACACGAGTCAAGTACTAAAATGAGTAAGAGACAAACAGAAAAAAGGAGTTAAGAGACAAACAGAAAAAATGAGTTACTAACCTGTTTTGTGGTAAGAGGTAAAGAATAGCACTTAGCAACACTTGCAAAACATGAATAAATAAATAGTATATGTTTAGCAACAGATTTATGGAATAAACAAACCAAATTTTACTAACAAAGTTGTGTTATTTCAAATTCAAATTATGTAAAGCAATAGAATTCTGTAATTCATTCTGACAATATATCACAAAATTTCCTTTCCAATTTGGCATATATGCTAACATAATCGAATAGACTAAATTGTTCTTTCATGTTGGAAATAAACTGTGAATTCTTTCAATTTCTTAACAAATCCGAAACAATAAACAGATTTGAGCTCCAATAGAAACTTATATCAAACAATCTAAGCAAACAAATCGCAAAGACTAAATTATTCTTGCATGTCGGAAATAAACTGTCCGATTTCTTAATAAATCCGAAAAAATAATCACATTTGAGCTCGAATCTGAAATAGTAAACAATCAAAACTTATATCAAACAATCAAAGCAAATAAAGGAAAACTTATATGAGGAATAAGACCACCTTCGATTGGAGCTCGAATTCGACCTAATTCAGTCCGGCGGTACTTCGGAGGGTGGCTATGGTGAGTTTTAATGTCTGAATTTGAGTTATAGAAGGCAGCGATGGTAAGTTTTAGGGTTTTCGAGGAAGAGCTTAACAGAAAGAGGAGAATGCCGAAAGAAGGTTTTCGACGGAATAAGAGAAAAACTCAGTTTGTTTTTTTTTGTCAGAGAGGAAAATCGACAAAACCCGTGAAAAATTTTCTAAGTGTTTAACGGAATATGTATTTTTTTATTCTCGCTTATTAAAACTATATATTAGTGTGTGTCAAATGCTATTATAAGATAATCAAATAATAAATAATAAGCTCAGCTTCAAAAACCGGTATTACGAGGTGCTGTACACTTTCTTGTAGTGAAAATATGTCCATAATTTTTTAAACGCCTAATTTCATGATCAACTTCATACTCTTCCAAACAGATGGGACAAAATCGTTTCCCGCCTCCTCCTTCTTCTTCTGTTTCTCGATATCTTTGAACCTTAGGACTTTCCTCTGTTGTCTGGTTTCAGTGTCTTGTTGATGATAAAACATTCATAGAAAGGGATTAGAAAACATCTGAAAACAACTGTCAGAAGAAGAATCAGTCATGTTGATGATACTACCATCATCAAGCTTGAACACTTTAAAATCTTCACCTTCATCAGTAAAGTAGATAGCGTTCTTCAAACATCCATAGTACTCGGAGGCTGGGACCATAAAACAACTGTCCGTAGATATAATGAGTGTCTTGTCTCCCAAGGAACTAAGGTTAGCCCATTCTACCAAATTCTCGTCCATCTTATAAACCTTAAAATCAATGGTCCTCTCGATAACACCTCCCTTTACGCAAAATTTCTTGCAAAAGCGAAGAACAATACATAGATCGCCACAATAATCCACGAGTCTCTTCTCTTTGCAATAAATATCATTGTAGTAGTCGTCTACAGGAATTAAAGGTCTGTATTGATAAAGCTCGAGCTCAGATAAACTAATCCACCAGATTGCGCCTTTTAAATCTAAGGCATAGATTTGACCTTTGTGGACTACAATATCAGAGAAATATTTAACTTCTTCGCTTTTGATGCTTCTCCATTCACCACTTTCTTCTCCACACTTGCAGCACCAAATTTCGTTGTCGTAGTCAACTGCAAAAACCATATTGTCTAAAAGACCAACTCTAGTAGAATTTGCAAAAAACTTATAGGTTATGCGAACATCTGGTGCACTTGTTTGAGTTATTTCCTCACAAAGGCATTGAACGTTGTAAGACTGACGAATCTCTGAAACACCTAACTTCAAAAGGTCTAGGGTTCGGTGGGAAGGGGTGGTGACCTTCCCAGAGAGAGGAGACAAGCAATTGATCTTACTGGATTCGGTGACTTGTATGGTTTTGATCAGCCATCCTTTGTTAGGACATGATGAAGGAAGAGTAACACGGAAGAAACGAGTGGGAGAGAGAACAGTCTTCTTATTCTTGAATTGAGGAAGGTTTCGTTCAAAACGGTAGAAACAACGTTTCTTGCTCGCAATCACTGAACGCCAGGGTTTACAGATGCTTCGACTACGGAGGAGGTCGATGTGTGAGGACACATGATTGGCTATTAAATCGACAAGTTCTTCAGGTAGATCAGACCACCCCACTTTACCCATCTCGATCTCTATCTCTGTGTGTTGTTAATCATTATCGAAACTTTTTTTACTTGAATGTGTGTACGTACAATTCCAACATACACAGATATATATATATATATATATATATATACATCGTGGAAGAAGTATTTCCTTTCTATTGGTAACATATTTCCATTTTTTTTTAATTTTTATTTTTTTTTAATCAAAGAAACATATTTCCTTTGCTTTTGGTTACATTGTGAAATATGTGTTTCAAATGGCAGTTCACACTATCTGGTGAGAACCAAATACAAGGCGACATGGGGACACAGCGACTCCACTAGCGAGGTTGTTACGGCACATTGACAAGCTAACCAGGAATCGACTATGAACGATTAGAGAAAAGGGAGATCAGAGGTATCATGATGACCTACAACTCTGGTTTGGAGTTCTTGATAGTTTCTTGATTCTAAATTTGATGGCGTTTTCAAATTTGGTTTTAAGCTGATCTAAGAAACAATACGTATATTTTATTTTCAATTTAATTTTGCATTAAAGAAAAAACATAATTAACCAATGTTGTAGTATCTAAACACGGTCCGATACATGTTTTTCTTTTTTTGTTCAATAAAAAAGCAGTGAAATTCCAAGCTTCAGATCACTAATCTGAAAACAAACCTGAGAAGAACAATTAAGCATACTAATGATACTATCATCACCAAGCTTGAACACTTCACCTTCCATTCCAATCCTAAATTTATCATCAGTGAAGTAGATAGTAATTACTAGTTGTTTAGTTCGTGTTATTCTTCTGGCTATGTTCTAATCTTTTTTCTCTTTCCTTTAGTAAAACTGTTGACGAAGAGCCTTGGCTTGACAGCGATCGCCTTTTGATCTCTCATATATTCCATCTTCAGGATCTCCCAAGCTTCATGAGATGTCTTCCCTGCTGAAATTCAAGATTAAATATCTTCATAGGAAAGCTGTCTGAATCAGACACAAAATCTTTGCTTCCTTTTCACGATTGTCAAACAAGTGCTGATTAGAGTCTCCAATATTTGGGTCTTCAAATCCCAATTCTCACTTACTTTGGTTTTGGCCTCATGTTCATTTATAGTTTCGTGTAAGTATCCCTTTCAAAACTCTTGTGTGTACTGCCTTCTAGATCAAGGAGAGTATGTCACCCTTACTCTCGATCCTCTCCTGGCTCAGTGTCACATTTTTATATATACTGATGAACTATCCTTGAGTCTATATTTGAGAAGTAAGTTTTAAAATTTTTTAAAATTTGTTGAGATTTCATTACTAAATTCATTTTTTCTAGAAAAAGTGACATGGCAAAGTCAAAAAGGTCATATGACTTATAAAAAGTTATGATATGGTCGAATTGACTAATTATTATAATTTAAATCACATATAACTTTTTAACTAACAAAGACAAATAAAAATAAAAAAAATATATACATAATTTTATAATATTTTTTAAAATAAATTACATATAAAAAGTAAATTTTCATATACAATTAAAACAATTTACTAAATAAGTTATAAGTAATATATTTGAGAAGTAAGTTTTTAAAATTTGCTGAGATGTCATTATTAAATTCATTTTCCTCTAAAAAAGTGACATGGCATAGTCAAAAAGGTCACATGGCTTATAAAAAATTATGGCATGGTCAAATTGACTAATTATTATAATTCAAATCACATATAATTTTTTTACTAATAAAGACAAATACAAAAAAACATATGCATAATTCTATAATATTTCTTAAAATAAATAACATATAAAAAGTAAAATTTTATATACAATTAAAACAATTTACTTTGACCATCTATCAGGGAATTCGTCCTAATTTCTTTTTCTCTCTTCTCTCTCCTCTGTCAAAAAAGTCTAGCCGTTTTTCTCGATTCCGGCCAACGTCCGGTTGCTTTTGAGCCCCGGCGTTGTGCCTTTTTGTCTATTTTTTGGTTTTCTCTCTTTATGGGTTTTAAGATTCGACTCTTTTAAGATGGTTTGAGATGATTTCATTAATTTCTACCTTTTCATCCCTAGATATTTCAGATTTGATTTGGTATCCTCTCCTTTTGGAAGATGCTGGGAGCTAACGGTCTTGTGGTACTCTAGAGGTTTCACTCCTCATCATCTGGTGTTTTCTCGGTTATTATTTTTGCAGATCCACCACCAGTCTTCTCAGATCTGCTCTAACCGGTACGAGATTGAAAGGAATGTGGTTTTGTTGCTTCTCATCTCTGCCTAACGTGAAATCAGCTTCCTTGGAGATTTGTAAGAAACCTTCTTCTAATTGTGTGTCTAAGACTTCTGCCTACAGTTTTTCATCAATTGGCGTGGATTTGGATCAAAGGGAAGTCATGGCTTCGACGGCTGATAGGCTTGTCAGGTGAGGGTGAACTGAGAAGTTTGATTTTTTTTTTATTTATCTTCATTATTTGTGGTTTCTTAATATTTCTGGTTTGCTATGATTTTTTATGTGGTCAATCTTTGTTAAATATGTTTTGTTTAGTTATAATTTCATGGTTTTTAATTAGTTTCCCATGTGTGGGCTTTCGATTCTGGGGACATATATGTAGTCTGCCGGCTTTAGTTGTTCTGGATCGTTGGTGTTTTTTCACCTCGGTTAATGAACATTTTTGATGAAAAAAACAATTTACTAAATAAGTTATAAACAATATATTTTCTCTCAATAGTTTTTATTTGTATATATTCACAAAATAAGAAAAATATTTAACTAAAAATGAAAAATTGAATATTATACAAAAATAAATTTAATATACAATTAAAATCAATTATATGTTAATATAATCTGATCAGATTAATATAAATCACCTAAAAAGTCTTTCCATACATACCAAAATTATATAAACTGATTGATACAATATGATAAATTTTAAAATAATTGACCAATTAGTAAATTTGATATATCAAGCACAACAAAAATTTAGTCAGATTCAAAGTATAAAGAAATATAAGATCAAAATCATGTTTCAAATTTTAAAAAATATTTTAAAATTTAAGTGAAAACAAAATTTGGAAAAGGCAAAAAGAAAACATGAATTTTCATCAATAAACAAAAAAACTAACAAAAACAAATCAAGTCATCACCAATTTTAAAAATAAATTTTAAAATTCTTTATGATTTCATCTTGGTCCAAACTAAAACAAAATTTAATCAAAATATTTGGATAATTAAATGGTTAAACTTTTTACAATTTTTTTTGGCTAGCATATTTAATTGATTAAGGTAGTCACACATCTAATTGAATATACAAATTTTACATAGCTCATATAATATGGATATTAATTAGTCTCTCTTTTTTTAACACTTATGGATATTAATTACTCTCTCTTTTTAAACATTTATTAAATTTCATTAAACCACGAAGAAAAATGTTGGTAGGTAGACAAATGATTATTTGGCTACTTTATTTAATTTTCTTTGTAATATAAGTATCTTGGATAATTATACATAAATAAAAGCAGGTTAATTTTATACATACCAAAATAAAACAAACTAACAGAAGTTATTAAAATTTTATAATTTTGTTATAAGTCATAAATTATAAATATATTGTAAAAATAATATTCTAGTTTATTATATTTTAATTTATTTCAAGTAAAATCTTGCTGCATCAAAATCTAACATCAAATTTTTTAAAAAAGTATTCATATGATTTAAAAAATTATTTATTTGTTTATGATATTTTTTTTATTTGGATTGACCCAAATATATATGGAAAATTATAAAAAAAAATATATTTTATTCTCATATTTAAAATTTTGGTATTGAATTTTATATTTTTTGTTTTATGAAAATAAAGACATTCTAACATTTATTGTCTATGAATATAGGATAAACTATATAAACGAAAACATAAAAGAAAATTAATAGACACAATATTTAGAAAATTATATTGATTTGTACTTTGAAATTCATATCAATCATCCATGAAAATTATCCATACTGATTATAGAATTGGAGAAAAAATGAAAATATGTAAATAACCAATAATGATTAAATAAAAATTAAATATAAATGTAGTTAGCAATCTCTTTTATAACGATTGAGAGGATTTTCAAAATTTTTATTTAATTCATTAAATTTTACTCTTAAATATGTACAAATGGTATATAACTTAATTAAAATATGTGAATTTAAAAAAACAACAGTGAACAACAATAAGATGATGAAAAGGGTAAAACAATGCACAAATTTGATACGTGTTAAAAATAGTTAATTTAAAAATAAATAAAAGTTTGTGTATCATTTATCCGTGCATGACACGGAAAAATCTCCTACTACATTTTTGAATTCTTAAGATGTTTCACTTCACGGGAATAAAAATATAATCGATTTCTTCTTTCGACTTTTGATGAGAGCTATCAAATAGAAGTCACCACACTCCTACGCTGTTGTTAGCTATGTCGAGCTCCCCTCTTGATCGACACGTTCTGAGGACCCAAGGCTGTGCTCTTGATCAAACTTGGTTTCTTGATTCCGCCAAAAAAATGATTGACACTATTCATGAAGCAGAGAAGTATAGAAGTTTTTCAGATTCATTTAAATTTGCAAGTAGGGTTGGGAAAAAAAAACCGAAACCAAAAATTCGAACCGCAACCGAGCCAAAAAAAAACAAATCTGGATCCGATCTAATTTTAACTAATATACCTGATGGTTCCTAAACATTGAAACCCGTGGGTATCGGATAATACCTGAACCAAACCGATAACCTGAATATATTAAAGGTATAATATATTTTCTCATATTATAAGTATATCTTAGGTATGTTAATTATTTTTTGTAGTTTTTCGGGTTTTCGGATATATCTTAGTATTTTAGATATATTTTTACCGTTTTTATCGGATTTACGTGAAAATTTTGTGTTTTCAAATATATCTTTGAGTTTTCAGATATATTTTTAGTATTTTAGGTCATCAGTACCCGAACCGGACTAGAACCGAATAAGAACCAAAAATTTTAGGTATCCATTAGATACTAAAATTAAGAACCGAATCGACCCAGAACCGGAAGGAACCAAACCGAAACGAAATCTTATAAATACCCATTGGATCCCAAATTTATAGAACCAAAAGACCTAGAACCGAATAATTCGTACCCAGAACTGATCCGAATATCCAGCCCTATTTGCAGCTATTTTTCTTTTAAAGAAATTGATCTTAAAAATAAATATACAGATCTAAGGACATTCGAGAATGTCCGAACAGACATGATCAAGATAAATAGAAAATAGTCATACAAACTGAATTACTTTCTATATACAAGAAACGGTTTTTAGACCCATTTTGTCATAACATCTGAATATATACCATCAGTTGGGTATAAGATATTTTGTTGTGGGGGGTTCAATGCCCAATTTTCTATCTACAATACGTTTGAGATTTGTTATTTAACTTTTTACATAAATTGTAATGCCTTAACTGAACCATACTTAAGAAAGACGTAAAACGCAAAAATCATAAGTTCATTTAAAGATAAAATCTTGTTGGTGAGAGATTAACCAAAAAATATCATAATTTTTGTTATTAACAAAAAAGTAACTCATAATAACTTTAATGAAAATGTTGATCACTATAAATACTCACACAACCAATCCTCACTATCGGCATAAAACAAAAGAAAACAAATTACAAATAGCTTAAAACAAACTAAAGATGGATACTAAAAACATTGTCCTGGCATTTTTTGCAATCATGATCTTTCTATCATTTTCTAACCCAATTTTGGCCATAAAAGATGATGATGACAAACCGCTACTCAATTCGGACGCCGAAGTTGATGCGGTACTCAGGGGTTCACCAAGTTCACGTGATTATAATCACAAAATTATCAAAAGTCATTCACAAAAATATTTCGACTATCTTAAAAAGTGCTCAGACAAAATGGGACCTGAGTCAGCTAAATGTGGCGTTGAAGTGGTAGCGGAGATTCTTCGAAACAAAGATGCCTCGAAGGATTGTTGTCGGATGATAGTGAAAGCTGGCAAGGAATGTCACATGCAGTGGATGAAGTTCTTTTTTCAAACATATCATCTCCAACGCTTTAGGTCTAAAAGCCTTTTAAAATCTAACAAACTATGGTACAGATGTTCTACTGAAGTCGGTTCTGTTTCACCATTTTCTGGTTAAAAGAAATAAGTAATTTAATTATTATTAAATAATGGTTTGAATTGATTGTATTATACCAGCTATTTAAACCAAAAATGTTATATTGATTTAAATTGATTGGATTGCACTAACGGCTTCTCCTTCAATCACTATTAAGTTGGTAAAACACTACTCAACTATGAGTAACACATTTCTGATATCTGTTTACATTTTTCCACAAGTTTAAGTGATTTTTGCTTAAAGCTTGAACCTGCCTCATAACTTTGTGAACAAGAACAGCTTACACAGTAGACATATCAATCACGATGTCCTAAAAAATTCATCTCATATGGATCATATATCAAAAGAAGAAAACAGATTTGTACCACAAACAACCACATAATTTAAGCATTGTGAATGAAATATCAAATATATAAGAAATATAAAACCAGCAAGCAGCCATGTGAATCAAAATAAAACATCACTAATGCATCATATCTTTTCAGCCTCGGCTCTAGGCATAACCCAATAAAACTTGGGTCTTGACCCCCAAAGTTGTTAAAGTATGTTTAAAATAATATTTTTATATAAAAGCCTATGTTTAAGAAAAATATTTAACATCTCCAGTTTTCATGGGCTTAATCAATAAAAGTATATCTATAAAATAAATTAACAATGTTACTAAAACTGTTATTGTATTAGGGTTCTTTCACCATTAGAATTCAAATTTTGTTTCATCTATATTAAAACATAGTCCCCCAAATCAAATTATTCTAGGGCCAACCCATCATCTCTTTCATTCTCTGGTTTTGCACCTCTTACGATTTACATAGCTTGATTTCATTAATTAATCAAATCTTTTCTTAAGTTATTTTTCCTTCCAGTCATGTGAAGCAAAGCAAAACACGAAAAACCCTTTGCATCTCTTTCTTCTCATACAATTTGATTTCATTCATTTATCACACTTTTTCTTGTTTATGTTCCTATTTCGGTCTATAACTAATACACAAATGAGATTTTGAAGGTCACAACAATCATACCACTAGTGTTAAGGCTCAACTGCAACCACTTCGACTAATACAGGAGATTCGACTCTTTCTTCATTCACTCTTAAAGCTTGTTCTAGAGAGTCCTATGTATGTATCAGCATTGTCACCTACATGATCTGATTGGCTTCGGGTATCCACATATTTATCCGGCTTCTTTCTTTCCAATTGTACCTTTGTTGAGGTATTAATAGCTTTCGGAGAAGCCACCTTCCCATTGGACAGACTTGTCTTCTCAAAATCAATATCTGCGTTAACATTAACATTAATAGTAAAAAAGGCAAAAGAGTTTTAAATTGACTCATAAAATAAGGATCCTATACACAAACTCTATTACTACAATCTCATAAAATTTATGATACTGAACTTGTACACACACACAAAAAAAATATTGACCTCACAGAGAATACCGTAAGATTGTATATATATATATATATATATATATATA